>CAMPQE020000277.1:0-170388 GCA_946902985.2 Meconema thalassinum | reverse complement strand
CTAGCTAAATATGCTCTAAACTAGCTGAGTAATACCTAAAACTGACTGAATGTAACCTATATCTAGCTAAATAGCTCTAAACTAGCTGAGTAATACATAAAACTGACTGAATGTAACCTATATCTAGCTAAATATGCTCTAAACTAGCTGAGTAATACCTAAAACTGACTGAATGTAACCTATATCTAGCTAAATATGCTCTAAACTAGCTGAGTAAACCCTAAAACTGACTGAACGTAACCTATATATAGCTAAATATGCTCTATGCTCTAAACTAGCTGAGTAATACTTAAAACTAGCTGATTGTAACCTATAACTAGCTTTACATGCCCTAAACTAAATAAGTAATACCTAAAACTGACTGAATGTAACCTATAACTAGGTAAATATGCTCTAAACTAGCTGAATAATACCTAAAACTGACTGAATGTAACCTATATCTAGCTAAATATGCTCTAAACTAGCTGAGTAAAACCTAAAACTGACTGAATGTAACCTATAACTAGCTAAATAGGCTCTAAAGTAGCTGATTAATAGCTAAAACTGGCTGAATGATACCTATATCTAGCTAAATTTGCTCCAAACTAGCCGAGTAATACCTAAAACTAGCCGAATGTAACCTATAACTAGCTAACTATGCTCTAAACAAGCTGAGTAATACCTAAAACTAGCCAAATGTTACCAATATCTAGCTAAATATCCTCTAAACTAGCTGAGTAATACCTAAAACTAGCTGAATGTAACCTATCTCTAACTAAATATGCTCTAAACTAGCTGAGTAATACCTAAAACTGACTGAATGTAACCTATATCTAGCTAAATATGCTCCAAACTAGCTGAGTAAACCCCAAAACTGACTGAAAGTAACCTATATCTAGCTAAATATGCTCTAAACTAGCTGAGTAATACCTAAAACTGACTGAATGTAATCTATATCTAGCTAAATATGCTCTAAACTAGTTGAGTAAACCCAAAACTAGCTGAATGTAACCTATAACTAGCTAAATATGCTCCAAACGAGCTGAGTAATATCTAAAACTAGCCGAATGTAACCTATATCTAGTTAAATATGCTCTAAACTAGCTGAGTTCTACCTAAAACTAGTTGAATGTAACCTATAACTAGGTAAGTATGCTCTAAACTAGCTGAGTAATACCTAAAACTAGCTGAATGTAACCTACGACTAGCTAAATATGCTCTAAACAAGCTGAGTAATACCTAAAACTTACTGAGTGTAACCTATATCTAGATAAATATGCTCTAAACTAGCTGAGTAAAACCTAAAACTGACTGAATGTAACCTATATCTAGATAAATATGCTCTAATCTAGCTGAGTAATACCTAAAACTGACTGATTGTAACCTATATCTAGTTAAATATGCTCTAAACTAGCTGAGTTAAACCTAAAGCTGACTGAATGTAAGCGATATCTAGCTAAATATGCTCTAAACTCGCTGAGAAATACCTAAAACTAGCTGATTGTAACCTCTAACTAGCTTCACATGCCCTAAACTAGCTGAGTAATACCTAAAACTGACTGAATGTAACCTATAACTAGCTAAATATGCTATAAACTAGCTGAGTAATACCTAAAACTGACTGAATGTAACCTATATCTAGCTAAATATGCTCTAAACTAGCTGAGTAATACCTAAAACTGACTGAATGTAACCTATAACTAGCTAAATATGCTATAAACTAGCTGAGTATTACCTAAGACTGACTGAATGTAACCTATATCTAGCTACATATGCTCTAAACTAGCTGAGTAAACCCTAAAACTGACTGAATGTAACCTATATCTAGCTAAATATGCTCTAAACTTGCTGAGTAATACTTAAAACTAGCTGATTGTAACCTATAACTAGCTTTACATGCCCTAAACTAGCTGAGTAATGCCTAAAACTGACTGAATGTAACCTATAACTAGCTAAATATGCTCTAAACTAGCTGAATAATACCTAAAACTGACTGAATGTAACCTATATCTAGCTAAATATGCTCTAAACTAGCTGAGTAAACCTAAAACTGACTGAATGTAACCTATAACTAGCTAAATATGCTCTAAAGTAGCTGATTAATAGCTAAAACTGGCTGAATGATACCTATATCTAGCTAAATTTGCTCCAAACTAGCAGAGTAATACCTAAAACTAGCCGAATGTAACCTATAACTAGCTAACTATGCTCTAAACAAGCTGAGTAATACCTAAAACTAGCCAAATGTTACCAATATCTAGCTAAATATGCTCTAAACTAGCTGAGTAATACCTAAAACTAGCTGAATGTAACCTATATCTAGCTAAATATGCTCTAAACTAGCTGAGTAATACCTAAAACTGACTGCATGTAACCTATATCTAGCTAAATATGCTCCTAACTAGCTGAATAAACCCTAAAACTGACTGAAAGTAACCTATAACTAGCTAAATATGCCTCAAACTAGCTCAGTAATACCCAAAACTGACTGAATGTAACCTATATCTAGCTACATACGCTCTAAGCTAGCTGAGTAAACCGTAAAACTAGCTGAATGTAACTTATCTAGCTAAATATGCTCTAAACTAGCTGAGTAATACCTAAAACTGTCTGAATGTAACCTATATCTAGAAAAATATGCTCTAAACTAGCTGAGTAATACCTAAAACGGACTGAATGTAACCTATATCTAGCTAAATATGCTCTAAACTTGCTGAGTAATACCTAAAACTAGCTGATTGTAATCTATAACTAGCTTTACATGCCCTAAACTAGGTGAGTAATACCTAAAACTGACTGAATGTAACTTATATCTAGCTAAATATGCTCTAAACTAGCTGAGGTAAAACCTAAAACTGACTGAATGTAACCTATCACTAGCTTAACATGCCCTAAACTAGCTGAGTAGTACCCAAATCTAACTGAATGTAACCAATATCTAGCTAAATATGCTCTAATCTAGCTGACTAATACCTAAAACAAGCCGAATGTTACCTATAACTAGTTAAATATGCTCTAAACTAGCCGAGTAAAACCTAAAACTGACTGAATGTAACCCATATCTAGGTAAATATGCTCTAAACTAGCTGAGTAATACCAAAAACTGACTTAATGTAACTTATATCTAGCTAAATATGCTCTAAACTAGCTGAGTAAACCCTAAAACTAGCTGAATGTAACCTATAACTAGCTAAATATGCTCCAAACGAGCTGAGTAATAACTAAATCTAGCCGAATCTAACCTATAACTAGCTAAATATGCTCTAAACTAGCTGACTTCTACCTAAAACTGGCTGAATGTAACCTATAACTAGCTAAGTATGCTCTAAAGTAGCTGAGTAATACCTAAAACTAGCTGAATGTAACCTACGACTAGCTAAATATGCTCTAAACAAGCTGAGTAATACCTAAAACTTACTGAATGTAACCTATATCTAGATAAATATGCTCTAATCTAGCTGAGTAATACCTAAAACTGACTGATTGTAACCTATATCTAGTTAAATATGCTCTAAACTAGCTGTGTAGTACCTAAAACTGACTGAATGTAACCTATATCTAGCTAAATATGCTCTAAACTAGCTGAGTAAAACCTAAAGCTGAATGAATGTAACCTATATCTAGCTAAATATGCTCTAAACTAGCTGAGTAATACCTAAAACTGACTGAATGTAACCTATAACTAGCTTAATATGCCTTTAACTAGCTCAGTAATACCCAAAACTGACTGAATGTAACCTATATCTAGCTACATAAGCTCTAAGCTAGCTGAGTAAACCCTAAAACTAGCTGAATGTAACTTATCTAGCTAAATATGCTCTAAACTAGCTGAGTAATAACTATAACTGGCTGAATGTAACCTATATCTAGCAAAATATGCTATAATCCAGCTGTGTAATACCTAAAGCGGACTGAATGTAACCGATATCTAGCTAAATATGCTCTAAACTAGCTGAGTAATACCTAAAACTAGCTGATTGTAAACTATAACTAGCTTTACATGCCCTAAACTAGCTGAGTAATACCTAAAACTGACTGTAACTTATAACTAGTTAAATATGCTCTAAACTAGCTGAGTAATACCTAAAACTGACTGAATGTAACCTATATCCAGCTAAATATGCTCTAAACTAGCTGAGTAATACATAAAACTGACTGAATGTAACCTATATCTAGCTAAATATGCTCTAATCTAGCTGAGTAATACCTAAAACTGACTGAATGTAACCTATATCTAGCTAAATATGCTCTAAACTAGCTGAGTAAACCCTAAAACTGACTGAATGTAACCTATATCTAGCTAAATATGCTCTAAACTAGCTGAGTAATACTTAAAACTAGCTGATTGTAACCTATAACTAGCTTTACATGCCCTAAACTAAATGAGTAATACCTAAAACTGACTGAATGTAACCTATAACTAGCTAAATATGCTCTAAACTAGCTGAGTAATACCTAAAACTGACTGATTGTAACCTATATCTAGTTAAATATGCTCTAAACTAGCTGAGTAGTACCTAAAACTGACTGAATGTAACCTATTTCTAGCTAAATATGCTCTAAACTAGCTGAGTAAAACCTAAAGCTGACTGAATGTAACCTATATCTAGCTAAATATGCTCTAAACTAGCTGAGTAATACCTAAAACTGACTGAATGTAACCTATAACTAGCTTAATATGCCTTTAACTAGCTCAGTAATACCCAAAACTGACTGAATGTAACCTATATCTAGCTACATAAGCTCTAAGCTAGCTGAGTAAACCCTAAAACTAGCTGAATGTAACTTATCTAGCTAAATATGCTCTAAACTAGCTGAGTAATACCTAAAACTAGCTGATTGTAACCTATAACTAGCTTTACATGCCCTAAACTAGCTGAGTAATACCTAAAACTGAATGAATGTAACCTATAACTAGCTAAATATGCTCAAAACTAGCTGAATCATACCTAAAACTGACTGAATGTAACCTATATCTAGCTAAATATGCTCTAAACTAGCTGAGTAAAACCCAAAAACTGACTGAATGTAACCTATAACTAGCTAAATATTGTCTAAAGTAGCTGAGTAATAGCTAAAACTGGCTGAATGATACCTATACCTAGCTAAATTTGCTCCAAACTAGCAGAGTAATACCTAAAACTAGCCGAATGTAACCTATATCTAGCTAAATATGCTCTAAACTAGCTGAGTAATACCTAAAACTGACTGAATGTAACCTATATCTAGCTAAATATGCTCCAAACTAGCTGAGTAAACCCTAAAACTGACTGAAAGTAACATATATCTAGCTAAATATGCTCTAAACTAGCTGAGTAATACCTAAAACTGACTGAATGTAACCTATATCTAGCTAAATATGCTCCAAACTAGCTGAATAAACCCTAAAACTGACTGAAAGTAACCTATAACTAGCTAAATATGCCTCAAACTAGCTCAGTAATACCCAAAACTGACTGAATGTAACCTATATCTAGCTACATACGCTCTAAGCTAGCTGAGTAAACCGTAAAACTAGCTGAATGTAACTTATCTAGCTAAATATGCTCTAAACTAGCTGAGTAATACCTAAAACTGACTGAATGTAACCTATATCTAGAAAAATATGCTCTAAACTAGCTGAGTAATACCTAAAACGGACTGAATGTAACCTATATCTAGCTAAATATGCTCTAAACTTGCTGAGTAATACCTAAAACTAGCTGATTGTAACCTATAACTAGCTTTACATGCCCTAAACTAGGTGAGTAATACCTAAAACTGACTGAATGTAACCTATATCTAGCTAAATATGCTCTAAACTATCTGAGTAAAACCTAAAACTGACTGAATGTAACCTATCACTAGCTAAACATGCCCTAAACTAGCTGAGTAGTACCCAAAACTAACTGAATGTAACCAATATCTAGCTAAATATGCTCTAATCTACCTGAGTAATACCTAAAACAAGCCGAATGTTACCTATAACTAGTTAAATATGCTCTAAACTAGCCGAGTAAAACCTAAAACTGACTGAATGTAACCTATATCTAGGTAAATATGCTCTAAACTAGCTGAGTAATACCAAAAACTGACTTAATGTAACTTATATCTAGCTAAATATGCTCTAAACTAGCTGAGTAAACCCTAAAACTATCTGAATGTAACCTATATCTAGCTAAATATGCTCTAAACTAGCTGAGTTCTACCTAAAACTGGCTGAATGTAACCTATAACTAGCTAAGTATGCTCTAAACTAGCTGAGTAATACCTAAAACTAGCTGAATGTAACCTACGACTAGCTAAATATGCTCTAAACAAGCTGAGTAATACCTAAAACTTACTGAATGTAACCTATATCTAGATAAATATGCTCTAATCTAGCTGAGTAATACCTAAAACTGACTGATTGTAACCTATATCTAGTTAAATATGCTCTAAACTAGCTGAGTAGTACCGAAAACTGACTGAATGTAACCTATATCTAGCTAAAAATGCTCTAAACTAGCTGAGTAAAACCTAAAGCTGACTGAATGTAACCTATATCCAGCTAAATATGCTCTAAACTAGCTGAGTAATACCTAAAACTAGCTGATTGTAAACTATAACTAGCTTTACATGCCCTAAACTAGCTGAGTAATACCTAAAACTGACTGAATGTAACTTATAACTAGCTAAATATGTTCTAAACTAGCTGAGTAATACCTAAATCTGACTGAATGTAACCTATATCTAGCTAAATATGCTCTAAACTACCTGAGTAATACATAAAACTGACTGAATGTAACCTATATCTAGCTAAATATGCTCTAATCTAGCTGAGTAATACCTAAAACTGACTGAATGTAACCTATATCTAGGTAAATATGCTCTAAACTAGCTGAGTTATACCAAAAACTGACTTAATGTAACCTATAACTAGCTAACTATGCTCTAAACTAGCTGAGTAATACCTAAAACTGACTGATTGTAACCTATATCCAGTTAAATATGCTCTAAACTAGCTGAGTAGTACCTAAAACTGACTGGATGTAACCTATTTCTAGCTAAATATGCTCTAAACTAGCTGAGTAAAACCTAAAGCTGACTGAATGTAACCTATATCTAGCTAAATATGCTCTAAACTATCTGAGTAATACCTAAAACAGACTGTAACCTATAAATAGCTTAATATGCCTTTAACTAGCTCAGTAATACCCAAAACTGACTGAATGTAACCTATATCTAGCTACATAAGCTCTAAGCTAGCTGAGTAAACCCTAAAACTAGCTGAATGTAACTTATCTAGCTAAATATGCTCTAAACTAGCTGAGTAATACCTAAAACTAGCTGATTGTAACCTATAACTAGCTTTACATGCCCTAAACTAGCTGAGTAATAACTAAAACTGAATGAATGTAACCTATAACTAGCTAAATATGCTCAAAACTAGCTGAATCATACCTAAAACTGACTGAATGTAACCTATATCTAGCTAAATATGCTCTAAACTAGCTGAGTAAAACCCAAAACTGACTGAATGTAACCTATAACTAGCTAAATATGCTCTAAAGTAGCTGAGTAATAGCTAAAACTGGCTGAATGATACCTATACCTAGCTAAATTTGCTCCAAACTAGCAGAGTAATACCTAAAACTAGCCGAATGTAACCTATAACTAGCTAACTATGCTCTAAACTAGCTGATTAATACCTAAAACTAGCCAAATGTTACCTATATCTAGCTAAATATGCTCTAAACTAGCTGAGTTATACCTAAAACTGACTGAATGTACCCTATATCTAGCTAAATATGCTCCAAACTAGCTGAGTAAACCCTAAAACTGACTGAAAGTAACCTATATCTTGCTAAATATGCCTCAAACTAGCTCAGTAATACCCAAAACTAACTGAATGTAACCTATATCTAGGTACATTCGGTCTAAGCTAGCTGAGTAAACCCTAAAACTAGCTGAATGTAACTTATCTAGCTAAATATGCTCTAAACTAGCTGAATAATACCTAAAAATGACTGAATGTAACCTATATCTAGAAAAATATGCTCTGAACTAGCTGAGTAATACGTATAACGGAGTGAATGTAACCTATATCTAGCTAAATATGCTCTAAACTAGCTGAGTAATACCTAAAACTAGCTGATTGTAACCTATAACTAGCTTAACATGCCCTAAACTAGCTGAGTAATACCTAAAACTGACTGAATGTAACCTATATCTAGCTAAATATTCTCTAAAGTAGCTGAGTAACACCTAAAACTGACTGAATGTAACCTATCACTAGCTTAACATGCCCTAAACTAGCTGAGTAGTACCCAAAACTAACTGAATGTAACCAATATCTAGCTAAATATGCTCTAATCTAGCTGAGTAATACCTAAAACAAGCCGAATGTTACCTATAACTAGTTAAATATGCTCTACACTAGCCGAGTAAAACCTAAAACTGACAGAATGTAACCTATATCTAGGTAAATATGCTCTAAACTAGCTGAGTAATACCAAAAACTGACAGAATGTAACCTATATCTAGCTAAATATGCTCTAAACTAGCTGAGTAAACCCTAAAACTAGCTGAATGTAACCTATAACTAGCTAAGTATGCTCCAAACGAGCTGAGTAATATCTAAAACTAGCCGAATGTAACCTATATCTAGCTAAATATGCTCTAAACTAAGTGAGTTCTACCTAAAATTAGCTGAATGTAACCTATAACTAGCTAAGTATGCTCTAAACTAGCTGAGTAATACCTAAAACTAACTGAATGTAACCTACGACTAGCTAAATATGCTCTAAACAAGCTGAGTAATACCTAAAACTTACTGAATGTAACCTATATCTAGATAAATATGCTCTAATCTAGCTGAGTAATACCTAAAACTGACTGATTGTAACCTATATCTAGTTAAATATGATCTAAACTAGCTGAGTAGTACCTAAATCTGACTGAATGTAACCTATATCTAGCTAAATATGCTCTAAACTAGCTGAGTAAAACCTAAAGCTGACTGAATATAACCTATATCTAGCTAAATATGCTCTAAACTAACTGAGTAATACCTAAAACTGACTGAATGTAACCTATAACTAGCTTAATATGCCTTAAACTAGCTCAGTAATACCCAAAACTGGCTGAATGTAACCTATATCTAGCTACATAAGCTCTAAGCTAGCTGAGTATACCCTAAAACTAGCTGAATGTAACCTATATCTAGCTAAATATGCTCTAAACTAGCTGATTAATACCTAAAACTAGCTGATTGTAACCTATAACTAGCTTTACATGCCCTAAACTAGCTGAGTTATACCTAAAACTGACTGAATGTAACCTATATCTAGCTAAATATGCTCTAATCTAGCTGAGTAATACCTTAAACTGTCTGAATGTAACCTATATCTAGCAAAATATGCTATAAACCAGCTGAGTAATACCTAAAACGGACTGAATGTAACAGATATCTAGCTAAATATGCTCTAAACTAGCTGAGTAATAACTAAAACTAGCTGATTGTAACTTATAACTAGCTTTACATGCCCTAAACTAGCTGAGTAATACCTAAAATTGACTGAATGTAACCTATAACTAGATAAATATGCTCTAAACTAGCTGAGTAATACCTAAAACTGACTGAATGTAACCTATATCTAGCTAAATATGCTCTAAACTAGCTGAGTAATACCTAAAACTGACTAAATGTAACCTATATCTAGCTAAATATGCTCTAAACTAGCTGAGTAAACCCTAAAACTGACTGAATGTAACCTATATCTAGCTAAATATGCTCTAAACTAGCTGAGTAATACCTAAAACTAGCTGATTGTAACCTATAACTAGCTTTACATGCCCTAAACTAGCTGAGTAATACCTAAAACTGACTGAATGTAACCAATAACTAGCTAAATATGCTCTAAACTAGCTGAATAATACCTAAAACTGACTGAATGTAACCTATATCTAGCTAAATATGCTCTAAACTAGCTGAGTAAAACCTAAAACTGACTGAATGTAACCTATAACTAGCTAAATATGCTCTAAAGTAGCTGAGTAATAGCTAAAACTGGCTGAATGATACCTATATCTAGCTAAATTTGCTCCAAACTAGCAGAGTAATACCTAAAACTAGCCAAATGTAACCTATAACTAGCTAACTATGCTCTAAACTAGCTGAGTAATACCTAAAACTAGCCAAATGTTACATATATCTAGCTAAATATGCTCTAAACTAGCTGAGTAATACCTAAAACTAGCTGAATGTAACCCATATGTAGCTAAATATGCTCTAAACTACCTGAGTAATACCTAAAACTGACTGAATGTAACCTATATCTAGCTAAATATGCTCCAAACTAGCTGAGTAAACCCCAAAACTGACTGAAAGTAACCAATATCTAGCTAAATATGCTCTAAACTAGCTGAGTAATACCTAAAACTGACTGAATGTAATCTATATCTAGCTAAATATGCTCTAAACTAGTTGAGTAAACCCAAAACTAGCTGAATGTAACCTATAACAAGCTAAATATGATCCAAACGAGCTGAGTAATATCTAAAACTAGCCGAATGTAACCTATATCTAGTTAAATATGCTCTATACTAGCTGAGTTCTACCTAAAACTAGTTGAATGTAACCTATAACTAGCTAAGTATGCTCTAAACTAGCTGAGTAATACCTAAAACTAGCTGAATGTAACCTACGACTAGCTAAATATGCTCTAAACAAGCTGAGTAGTACCTAAAACTTACTGAGTGTAACCTATATCTAGATAAATATGCTCTAAACTAGCTGAGTAACACCTAAAACTGGCTGAATGTAACCTATATCTAGATAAATATGCTCTAATCTAGCTGAGTAATACCTAAAACCGACTGATTGTAACCTATATCTAGTTAAATATGCTCTTACCTAGCTGAGTAATACCTAAAACTGACTGAATATAACCTATATCTAGCTAAATATGCTCTAAACTACCTGAGTTAAACCTAAAGCTGACTGAATGTAACCGATATCTAGATAAATATGCTCTAAGCTCGCTGAGTAATACCTAAAACTAGCTGATTGTAACCTATAACTAGCTTTACATGCCCTAAACTAGCTGAGTAATACCTAAAACTGACTGAATGTAACCTATAACTAGCTAAATATGCTCTAAACTAGCTGAGTTAAACCTAAAGCTGACTGAATGTAAGCGATATCTAGCTAAATATGCTCTAAACTCGCTGAGAAATACCTAAAACTAGCTGATTGTAACCTCTAACTAGCTTCACATGCCCTAAACTAGCTGAGTAATACCTAAAACTGACTGAATGTAACCTATAACTAGCTAAATATGCTATAAACTAGCTGAGTAATACCTAAAACTGACTGAATGTAACCTATATCTAGCTAAATATGCTCTAAACTAGCTGAGTAATACCTAAAACTGACTGAATGTAACCTATAACTAGCTAAATATGCTATAAACTAGCTGAGTAATACCTAAGACTGACTGAATGTAACCTATATCTAGCTACATATGCTCTAAACTAGCTGAGTAAACCCTAAAACTGACTGAATGTAACCTATATCTAGCTAAATATGCTCTAAACTAGCTGAGTAATACTTAAAACTAGCTGATTGTAACCTATAACTAGCTTTACATGCCCTAAACTAGCTGAGTAATGCCTAAAACTGACTGAATGTAACCTATAACTAGCTAAATATGCTCTAAACTAGATGAATAATACCTAAAACTGACTGAATGTAACCTATATCTAGCTAAATATGCTCTAAACTAGCTGAGTAAAACCTAAAACTGACTGAATGTAACCTATAACTAGCTAAATATGCTCTAAAGTAGCTGATTAATAGCTAAAACTGGCTGAATGATACCTATATCTAGCTAAATTTGCTCCAAACTAGCAGAGTAATACCTAAAACTAGCCGAATGTAACCTATAACTAGCTAACTATGCTCTAAACAAGCTGAGTAATACCTAAAACTAGCCAAATGTTACCAATATCTAGCTAAATATGCTCTAAACTAGCTGAGTAATACCTAAAACTAGCTGAATGTAACCTATATCTAGCTAAATATGCTCTAAACTAGCTGAGTAATACCTAAAACTGACTGCATGTAACCTATATCTAGCTAAATATGCTCCTAACTAGCTGAATAAACCCTAAAACTGACTGAAAGTAACCTATAACTAGCTAAATATGCCTCAAACTAGCTCAGTAATACCCAAAACTGACTGAATGTAACCTATATCTAGCTACATACGCTCTAAGCTAGCTGAGTAAACCGTAAAACTAGCTGAATGTAACTTATCTAGCTAAATATGCTCTAAACTAGCTGAGTAATACCTAAAACTGTCTGAATGTAACCTATATCTAGAAAAATATGCTCTAAACTAGCTGAGTAATACCTAAAACGGACTGAATGTAACCTATATCTAGCTAAATATGCTCTAAACTTGCTGAGTAATACCTAAAACTAGCTGATTGTAACCTATAACTAGCTTTACATGCCCTAAACTAGGTGAGTAATACCTAAAACTGACTGAATGTAACTTATATCTAGCTAAATATGCTCTAAACTAGCTGAGTAAAACCTAAAACTGACTGAATGTAACCTATCACTAGCTTAACATGCCCTAAACTAGCTGAGTAGTACCCAAATCTAACTGAATGTAACCAATATCTAGCTAAATATGCTCTAATCTAGCTGACTAATACCTAAAACAAGCCGAATGTTACCTATAACTAGTTAAATATGCTCTAAACTAGCCGAGTAAAACCTAAAACTGACTGAATGTAACCCATATCTAGGTAAATATGCTCTAAACTAGCTGAGTAATACCAAAAACTGACTTAATGTAACTTATATCTAGCTAAATATGCTCTAAACTAGCTGAGTAAACCCTAAAACTAGCTGAATGTAACCTATAACTAGCTAAATATGCTCCAAACGAGCTGAGTAATAACTAAATCTAGCCGAATCTAACCTATAACTAGCTAAATATGCTCTAAACTAGCTGAGTTCTACCTAAAACTGGCTGAATGTAACCTATAACTAGCTAAGTATGCTCTAAAGTAGCTGAGTAATACCTAAAACTAGCTGAATGTAACCTACGACTAGCTAAATATGCTCTAAACAAGCTGAGTAATACCTAAAACTTACTGAATGTAACCTATATCTAGATAAATATGCTCTAATCTAGCTGAGTAATACCTAAAACTGACTGATTGTAACCTATATCTAGTTAAATATGCTCTAAACTAGCTGTGTAGTACCTAAAACTGAATGAATGTAACCTATATCTAGCTAAATATGCTCTAAACTAGCTGAGTAATACCTAAAACTGACTGAATGTAACCTATAACTAGCTTAATATGCCTTTAACTAGCTCAGTAATACCCAAAACTGACTGAATGTAACCTATATCTAGCTACATAAGCTCTAAGCTAGCTGAGTAAACCCTAAAACTAGCTGAATGTAACTTATCTAGCTAAATATGCTCTAAACTATTGTGGTGTTTGAAGCCATAGTTTCATGCCCAATGAGACCAATAGTCAATTGTAGGAATGCCCCTAATTACAAAATCAGCAAAGAGTTACTAAAAATCTTAAAATGCCGTCTTTCCAACGACAAAAACAACTCTGTAAAGAACACAACAGAACTAGTAACAGCATTGAACACCCTACAAATGAAACCTAGCTTCAGGCTAGTATCCTTCGATGTAACTAACATGTACACCAATATTCCGATTATTGAAGCAATCAACACTATCGAAAACAACTTAAAATCCAACAATTCGGTAAAAGAAATTGAAGAGATTGTGAGATTACTGAGGGTCGTTCTCACCAAAAACGTGTTTCAATTCGACAATAAAATATACACACAGAGAGAAGGCCTAGCAATGGGATCGCCACTAAGTGGGTTAATCGCTGACATCTTCATCAATGCACTAGAAAATGCGTTCTTAGAAAAGACTTCAACAAAGGGAATAGTAATATGGGAAAGGTACGTAGATGATGTAATTTGCATCTACGATACTGAACTAACAAGCGAAGAAACAATTCTCCAATCCATTAATAGCCTTCACCATTCTATCAAATTCACTAAGGAATCCGAAATAGACCGGAAAATAAATTATCTCGATATAACTATTGAACGTAAAGACAACGACCTTTCATATTCCATATTCCGGAAAGCAACACAAACCTCGCATGCAATCGACAATCAGTCTAATCACCCCAGTACGCACAAACTAGCGGGTTTCAATTCAATGGTGCACAGGGCTTTAAACATACCCATGTCAAAAGACAACTATAATAAGGAAATAAGAACTATTATGCAAATAGCAAAGGAAAACAACTTCTCGCCAAGCAAAATAAATCAAATTATAGCCAAACATAAAAATAAAGATAAAACGATTCCCAAACCGGACAGTAATGAGAAAAAATTTGCGCGTTTCAACTATGTGAATGCGAATACATATAAAATCACTAACCTATTCAAAAAGCAAGGCATAAAGATAGCTTTCACGACGAAAAACACAACCGCTAGGCACCTCCTAAATAGTAATCTAAATAAACGTGACCCGTATTCAAGGTCAGGGGTATATTCTATAACGTGCCAAGACACCGATTGTCAAGCTAATTACATCGGGCAGAGTGGAAGGCGAGTAGACACACGTTATAATGAACATAGAAATGCGATAAGATACGGAACACATTCAGCCGTGTGCGAACATATGTGTGACGCAGGGCATAGCTTTACCAACATAGAGTTGGACCTTAAAATAATCCATCACGAATCGAAAGGCAGAGCTCTTGACATAAAGGAAGCAATCGAGATACACCTAGCCAAACGAAACAATCCCAACAATCTAAATGAACACACGTTCATGGAGAGCTCACCCCTCTTCACGCTACTAAAAAACACACCCTGTCGGAAACAAAACACAATTTAGCGACACAGCCAAGCTAGATAAAAAAGGGGGGAAATTAGGGGGTTTTTAATAGGTAAATGTTATCTGGATCAGGTGTACGATGTACTTTTCTTCTGCAATAAACCAAGGCCCATATTAGAGGCAGTATTAAAGGTGCCGGGACGTCCTCATAAGACCGTCAACGCTTAGTTCGAATGGGTTATGCTCCACGCGTGGCGAGGACTAATCCACGGTCTTTAATAGTTGTAGATCCACCTCATTCAATAACATACATCTTATCTAGGTTGGCAACACCTCACATAAACACATCGCGATCACTCCCCACAGCACGTAGGGACAGGGGGGGAAGGCAGGGAAAAACCAGTCGTTAAGATAACCACCGCAGTCGACCGCACAGCGAGTTCAAGTGAGCACGGAAACTGCGAATAGCTGTAGTACGGAAGACAATCAGATAAGTAGTTAGCCTAAAATTTTATAGTTTAACCATAGTTTACAACCATATAATCTCTCTAAAGTACAATCTCCGGATAGCCATCACCATTTAGCATTTCACCTAACATATATACTGCATTTAGCATACACTGACAGTTGCAGTACCAATACTGCAACTAAATAATTGTACATATTGTAAATATTTTCACCTGTATTTCAAACATAGATTTTATAGCCTAAGTGTATTGGATCTGATGATGATCGCTTGACGATCGAAACTGGTCATCCTAGTGTTTTATTAATCTCATGTAATTTATTTCAGGATTAGGGCATAACCCATCTCTTTTGGGTACATTCGTGTTGACCGACTGAAAAGCACTAAACTCATGCTCTAAACTAGCTGAGTAATAACTATAACTGGCTGAATGTAACCTATATCTAGCAAAATATGCTATAATCCAGCTGTGTAATACCTAAAGCGGACTGAATGTAACCGATATCTAGCTAAATATGCTCTAAACTAGCTGAGTAATACCTAAAACTAGCTGATTGTAAACTATAACTAGCTTTACATGCCCTAAACTAGCTGAGTAATACCTAAAACTGACTGTAACTTATAACTAGTTAAATATGCTCTAAACTAGCTGAGTAATACCTAAAAATGACTGAATGTAACCTATATCCAGCTAAATATGCTCTAAACTAGCTGAGTAATACATAAAACTGACTGAATGTAACCTATATCTAGCTAAATATGCTCTAATCTAGCTGAGTAATACCTAAAACTGACTGAATGTAACCTATATCTAGCTAAATATGCTCTAAACTAGCTGAGTAAACCCTAAAACTGACTGAATGTAACCTATATCTAGCTAAATATGCTCTAAACTAGCTGAGTAATACTTAAAACTAGCTGATTGTAACCTATAACTAGCTTTACATGCCCTAAACTAAATGAGTATTACCTAAAACTGACTGAATGTAACCTATAACTAGCTAAATATGCTCTAAACTAGCTGAGTAATACCTAAAACTGACTGATTGTAACCTATATCTAGTTAAATATGCTCTAAACTAGCTGAGTAGTACCTAAAACTGACTGAATGTAACCTATTTCTAGCTAAATATGCTCTAAACTAGCTGAGTAAAACCTAAAGCTGACTGAATGTAACCTATATCTAGCTAAATATGCTCTAAACTAGCTGAGTAATACCTAAAACTGACTGAATGTAACCTATAACTAGCTTAATATGCCTTTAACTAGCTCAGTAATACCCAAAACTGACTGAATGTAACCTATATCTAGCTACATAAGCTCTAAGCTAGCTGAGTAAACCCTAAAACTAGCTGAATGTAACTTATCTAGCTAAATATGCTCTAAACTAGCTGAGTAATACCTAAAACTAGCTGATTGTAACCTATAACTAGCTTTACATGCCCTAAACTAGCTGAGTAATACCTAAAACTGAATGAATGTAACCTATAACTAGCTAAATATGCTCAAAACTAGCTGAATCATACCTAAAACTGACTGAATGTAACCTATATCTAGCTAAATATGCTCTAAACTAGCTGAGTAAAACCCAAAACTGACTGAATGTAACCTATAACTAGCTAAATATTGTCTAAAGTAGCTGAGTAATAGCTAAAACTGGCTGAATGATACCTATACCTAGCTAAATTTGCTCCAAACTAGCAGAGTAATACCTAAAACTAGCCGAATGTAACCTATATCTAGCTAAATATGCTCTAAACTAGCTGAGTAATACCTAAAACTGACTGAATGTAACCTATATCTAGCTAAATATGCTCCAAACTAGCTGAGTAAACCCTAAAACTGACTGAAAGTAACATATATCTAGCTAAATATGCTCTAAACTAGCTGAGTAATACCTAAAACTGACTGAATGTAACCTATATCTAGCTAAATATGCTCCAAACTAGCTGAATAAACCCTAAAACTGACTGAAAGTAACCTATAACTAGCTAAATATGCCTCAAACTAGCTCAGTAATACCCAAAACTGACTGAATGTAACCTATATCTAGCTACATACGCTCTAAGCTAGCTGAGTAAACCGTAAAACTAGCTGAATGTAACTTATCTAGCTAAATATGCTCTAAACTAGCTGAGTAATACCTAAAACTGACTGAATGTAACCTATATCTAGAAAAATATGCTCTAAACTAGCTGAGTAATACCTAAAACGGACTGAATGTAACCTATATCTAGCTAAATATGCTCTAAACTTGCTGAGTAATACCTAAAACTAGCTGATTGTAACCTATAACTAGCTTTACATGCCCTAAACTAGGTGAGTAATACCTAAAACTGACTGAATGTAACCTATATCTAGCTAAATATGCTCTAAACTATCTGAGTAAAACCTAAAACTGACTGAATGTAACCTATCACTAGCTAAACATGCCCTAAACTAGCTGAGTAGTACCCAAAACTAACTGAATGTAACCAATATCTAGCTAAATATGCTCTAATCTACCTGAGTAATACCTAAAACAAGCCGAATGTTACCTATAACTAGTTAAATATGCTCTAAACTAGCCGAGTAAAACCTAAAACTGACTGAATGTAACCTATATCTAGGTAAATATGCTCTAAACTAGCTGAGTAATACCAAAAACTGACTTAATGTAACTTATATCTAGCTAAATATGCTCTAAACTAGCTGAGTAAACCCTAAAACTATCTGAATGTAACCTATATCTAGCTAAATATGCTCTAAACTAGCTGAGTTCTACCTAAAACTGGCTGAATGTAACCTATAACTAGCTAAGTATGCTCTAAACTAGCTGAGTAATACCTAAAACTAGCTGAATGTAACCTACGACTAGCTAAATATGCTCTAAACAAGCTGAGTAATACCTAAAACTTACTGAATGTAACCTATATCTAGATAAATATGCTCTAATCTAGCTGAGTAATACCTAAAACTGACTGATTGTAACCTATATCTAGTTAAATATGCTCTAAACTAGCTGAGTAGTACCGAAAACTGACTGAATGTAACCTATATCTAGCTAAATATGCTCTAAACTAGCTGAGTAAAACCTAAAGCTGACTGAATGTAACCTATATCCAGCTAAATATGCTCTAAACTAGCTGAGTAATACCTAAAACTAGCTGATTGTAAACTATAACTAGCTTTACATGCCCTAAACTAGCTGAGTAATACCTAAAACTGACTGAATGTAACTTATAACTAGCTAAATATGTTCTAAACTAGCTGAGTAATACCTAAATCTGACTGAATGTAACCTATATCTAGCTAAATATGCTCTAAACTACCTGAGTAATACATAAAACTGACTGAATGTAACCTATATCTAGCTAAATATGCT
Source organism: Meconema thalassinum (assembly GCA_946902985.2). NCBI lineage: Eukaryota > Metazoa > Arthropoda > Insecta > Orthoptera > Tettigoniidae > Meconema > Meconema thalassinum. Next base: position 151,712 of record CAMPQE020000277.1, on the reverse strand, counting down.
CTAATCTAGCTGAGTAATACCTAAAACTGACTGAATGTAACCTATATCTAGGTAAATATGCTCTAAACTAGCTGAGTAATACCAAAAACTGACTTAATGTAACCTATAACTAGCTAACTATGCTCTAAACTAGCTGAGTAATACCTAAAACTGACTGATTGTAACCTATATCCAGTTAAATATGCTCTAAACTAGCTGAGTAGTACCTAAAACTGACTGGATGTAACCTATTTCTAGCTAAATATGCTCTAAACTAGCTGAGTAAAACCTAAAGCTGACTGAATGTAACCTATATCTAGCTAAATATGCTCTAAACTATCTGAGTAATACCTAAAACAGACTGTAACCTATAAATAGCTTAATATGCCTTTAACTAGCTCAGTAATACCCAAAACTGACTGAATGTAACCTATATCTAGCTACATAAGCTCTAAGCTAGCTGAGTAAACCCTAAAACTAGCTGAATGTAACTTATCTAGCTAAATATGCTCTAAACTAGCTGAGTAATACCTAAAACTAGCTGATTGTAACCTATAACTAGCTTTACATGCCCTAAACTAGCTGAGTAATAACTAAAACTGAATGAATGTAACCTATAACTAGCTAAATATGCTCAAAACTAGCTGAATCATACCTAAAACTGACTGAATGTAACCTATATCTAGCTAAATATGCTCTAAACTAGCTGAGTAAAACCCAAAACTGACTGAATGTAACCTATAACTAGCTAAATATGCTCTAAAGTAGCTGAGTAATAGCTAAAACTGGCTGAATGATACCTATACCTAGCTAAATTTGCTCCAAACTAGCAGAGTAATACCTAAAACTAGCCGAATGTAACCTATAACTAGCTAACTATGCTCTAAACTAGCTGATTAATACCTAAAACTAGCCAAATGTTACCTATATCTAGCTAAATATGCTCTAAACTAGCTGAGTAATACCTAAACTAGCTGAATGTAACCTATATCTAGCTAAATATGCTCTAAACTAGCTGAGTTATACCTAAAACTGACTGAATGTACCCTATATCTAGCTAAATATGCTCCAAACTAGCTGAGTAAACCCTAAAACTGACTGAAAGTAACCTATATCTTGCTAAATATGCCTCAAACTAGCTCAGTAATACCCAAAACTAACTGAATGTAACCTATATCTAGGTACATTCGGTCTAAGCTAGCTGAGTAAACCCTAAAACTAGCTGAATGTAACTTATCTAGCTAAATATGCTCTAAACTAGCTGAGTAATACCTAAAAATGACTCAATGTAACCTATATCTAGAAAAATATGCTCTGAACTAGCTGAGTAATACCTATAACGGAGTGAATGTAACCTATATCTAGCTAAATATGCTCTAAACTAGCTGAGTAATACCTAAAACTAGCTGATTGTAACCTATAACTAGCTTAACATGCCCTAAACTAGCTGAGTAATACCTAAAACTGACTGAATGTAACCTATATCTAGCTAAATATTCTCTAAAGTAGCTGAGTAACACCTAAAACTGACTGAATGTAACCTATCACTAGCTTAACATGCCCTAAACTAGCTGAGTAGTACCCAAAACTAACTGAATGTAACCAATATCTAGCTAAATATGCTCTAATCTAGCTGAGTAATACCTAAAACAAGCCGAATGTTACCTATAACTAGTTAAATATGCTCTACACTAGCCGAGTAAAACCTAAAACTGACAGAATGTAACCTATATCTAGGTAAATATGCTCTAAACTAGCTGAGTAATACCAAAAACTGACAGAATGTAACCTATATCTAGCTAAATATGCTCTAAACTAGCTGAGTAAACCCTAAAACTAGCTGAATGTAACCTATAACTAGCTAAGTATGCTCCAAACGAGCTGAGTAATATCTAAAACTAGCCGAATGTAACCTATATCTAGCTAAATATGCTCTAAACTAAGTGAGTTCTACCTAAAATTAGCTGAATGTAACCTATAACTAGCTAAGTATGCTCTAAACTAGCTGAGTAATACCTAAAACTAACTGAATGTAACCTACGACTAGCTAAATATGCTCTAAACAAGCTGAGTAATACCTAAAACTTACTGAATGTAACCTATATCTAGATAAATATGCTCTAATCTAGCTGAGTAATACCTAAAACTGACTGATTGTAACCTATATCTAGTTAAATATGATCTAAACTAGCTGAGTAGTACCTAAATCTGACTGAATGTAACCTATATCTAGCTAAATATGCTCTAAACTAGCTGAGTAAAACCTAAAGCTGACTGAATATAACCTATATCTAGCTAAATATGCTCTAAACTAGCTGAGTAATACCTAAAACTGACTGAATGTAACCTATAACTAGCTTAATATGCCTTAAACTAGCTCAGTAATACCCAAAACTGGCTGAATGTAACCTATATCTAGCTACATAAGCTCTAAGCTAGCTGAGTAAACCCTAAAACTAGCTGAATGTAACCTATATCTAGCTAAATATGCTCTAAACTAGCTGATTAATACCTAAAACTAGCTGATTGTAACCTATAACTAGCTTTACATGCCCTAAACTAGCTGAGTTATACCTAAAACTGACTGAATGTAACCTATATCTAGCTAAATATGCTCTAATCTAGCTGAGTAATACCTTAAACTGTCTGAATGTAACCTATATCTAGCAAAATATGCTATAAACCAGCTGAGTAATACCTAAAACGGACTGAATGTAACCGATATCTAGCTAAATATGCTCTAAACTAGCTGAGTAATAACTAAAACTAGCTGATTGTAACTTATAACTAGCTTTACATGCCCTAAACTAGCTGAGTAATACCTAAAATTGACTGAATGTAACCTATAACTAGATAAATATGCTCTAAACTAGCTGAGTAATACCTAAAACTGACTGAATGTAACCTATATCTAGCTAAATATGCTCTAAACTAGCTGAGTAATACCTAAAACTGACTAAATGTAACCTATATCTAGCTAAATATGCTCTAAACTAGCTGAGTAAACCCTAAAACTGACTGAATGTAACCTATATCTAGCTAAATATGCTCTAAACTAGCTGAGTAATACCTAAAACTAGCTGATTGTAACCTATAACTAGCTTTACATGCCCTAAACTAGCTGAGTAATACCTAAAACTGACTGAATGTAACCAATAACTAGCTAAATATGCTCTAAACTAGCTGAATAATACCTAAAACTGACTGAATGTAACCTATATCTAGCTAAATATGCTCTAAACTAGCTGAGTAAAACCTAAAACTGACTGAATGTAACCTATAACTAGCTAAATATGCTCTAAAGTAGCTGAGTAATAGCTAAAACTGGCTGAATGATACCTATATCTAGCTAAATTTGCTCCAAACTAGCAGAGTAATACCTAAAACTAGCCAAATGTAACCTATAACTAGCTAACTATGCTCTAAACTAGCTGAGTAATACCTAAAACTAGCCAAATGTTACATATATCTAGCTAAATATGCTCTAAACTAGCTGAGTAATACCTAAAACTAGCTGAATGTAACCTATATGTAGCTAAATATGCTCTAAACTACCTGAGTAATACCTAAAACTGACTGAATGTAACCTATATCTAGCTAAATATGCTCCAAACTAGCTGAGTAAACCCCAAAACTGACTGAAAGTAACCAATATCTAGCTAAATATGCTCTAAACTAGCTGAGTAATACCTAAAACTGACTGAATGTAATCTATATCTAGCTAAATATGCTCTAAACTAGTTGAGTAAACCCAAAACTAGCTGAATGTAACCTATAACAAGCTAAATATGATCCAAACGAGCTGAGTAATATCTAAAACTAGCCGAATGTAACCTATATCTAGTTAAATATGCTCTATACTAGCTGAGTTCTACCTAAAACTAGTTGAATGTAACCTATAACTAGCTAAGTATGCTCTAAACTAGCTGAGTAATACCTAAAACTAGCTGAATGTAACCTACGACTAGCTAAATATGCTCTAAACAAGCTGAGTAGTACCTAAAACTTACTGAGTGTAACCTATATCTAGATAAATATGCTCTAAACTAGCTGAGTAACACCTAAAACTGGCTGAATGTAACCTATATCTAGATAAATATGCTCTAATCTAGCTGAGTAATACCTAAAACCGACTGATTGTAACCTATATCTAGTTAAATATGCTCTTACCTAGCTGAGTAATACCTAAAACTGACTGAATATAACCTATATCTAGCTAAATATGCTCTAAACTACCTGAGTTAAACCTAAAGCTGACTGAATGTAACCGATATCTAGATAAATATGCTCTAAGCTCGCTGAGTAATACCTAAAACTAGCTGATTGTAACCTATAACTAGCTTTACATGCCCTAAACTAGCTGAGTAATACCTAAAACTGACTGAATGTAACCTATAACTAGCTAAATATGCTCTAAACTAGCTGAGTAATACCTAAAACTGACTGAATGTAACCTATATCTAGCTAAATATGCTCTATACTAGCTGAGTAAACCCCAAAACTGACTGAATGTAACCTATATCTAGCTAAATATGCTCTAAACTAGCTGAGTAATACTTAAACCTAGCTGATTGTAACCTATAACTAGCTTTACATGACCTAAACTAGCTGAGTAATACCTAAAACTGACTGAATGTAACCTATAACTAGCTAAATATGCTCTAAACTAGCTGAATAATACCTAAAACTGACTGAATTTAACCTATATCTAGCTAAATATGCTCTAAACTCATCATCATCATCATGTTTTTCAGTCAAGCGACTGGTCTGCCCCTACAATGAGTCTTCTCCACGTTGTTCGGTCTTGTGCTGTCCTTTTGACCATTTCATAATTTCGTAGGCCAGAGCTATGTAGGAAAGATCTCATGAAAGTGTTCCGTGGCCTCCCGCGAGGGCGTTTTCCGGGTATTTTTCCTTCTAGAATGTCGATCATCAGGCCACCATGTCGTAACCTGTGGCCAAGCCAGGTGGATCTCCTTCTATATATCTGGCGGATCATTTGCCGTTTTTCCTTTATTCGATCCAGCACCGTTATGTTGGTCATTTTCTCTACCCAGCTGATCTTTTCCATTCGGCGCCAACACCACATCTCAAACGCTTCTAGTCGTTTAATGTCACCTCTATTCATTGACCAGGTCTCACTGCAGTACATTGCAACTGGCCATATGTAGGTCTTAACCAGTTGTTTTCTAAGGCTGAGGGACATCGAGCGTTGACAAATTAGAGAATGCTTTTCACGGAATGCCTGCTTGGCCATGGCTATACGGCTCCTGATTTCAACTTCACATCGTAGGTCTTCTGTGAAGATCTGGCCAAGGTATTTAAAACGATTGACCTGTTGTACTGGTTCTTTATTTATGGTAATATTTAGTTCGTGTTGATACTTACTTATCACCAGAATCTTGGTCTTCTTAAAATTGATTTTCATTCCATATTCTGTAGCTGTATCATTTAAACATTGCAACATGTTTGTTAATGTATGCGGATTTACTGCAAGTAATGACAGATCATCAGCAAATTTAATATTCTGGATAAGTCTTCCACCAACTTTCACTCCCATATTAGAACCTTTAAAAGCCCACTTAGTTATAGCTTCAGCGAAGGCATTGAACAGTCCAGGGGACAGCAAACACCCTTGTCGCACACCTTTGCGGATCTTAGCGGGTTCTGATACGTCATTTCCAAGCCGAACAACAGCAGTTTGATTTATATACAGATCAAATATTAATCTGATTAATCGATGGGGACAGCCTATTTGATTCAGAAGAGGAAACAGCTTGTGCCAGCTGACTTTATCAAATGCTTTTTCAAAGTCCACAAAGCACACGTAAAGGTTTCTGTTTACACTTAACATCCTTTCTCCAAGACATCGCAAGGACCCGATAGCATCACGTGTAGACATATTCTTTCGAAAGCCAAATTGAGAGTTGTCTAGATACTGTTCGATGTATATTTCCATCCTTTTCCTTAAAATCTGCAGAAGTATCTTTGATGCATGAGGGATGAGACTAATGGTCCGATAGTCACTACATTCAACTGGTACAGTCTTCTTTGGAATTGGAATGATGATGCTGGTGTAAAACTCCTGAGGCCATTTACCTTCTTCGAAAATTCTTGCTACCAATTTGAATATCCATTCAAGTGTACTATCCCCACTATTCTTGATTAGTTCGGCAGGAACATTGTCAATACCTGGTGTTTTACCCATGGATATTGATTTTAGAGCTTCATCGAACTCTGATCTAATAATTCTATCTTCTGCAATTGGCCTGTCTTCCTCGCCACGTGTTGGCAAAAGGTATGGAATTGGTTCTGCGTATAGATCTTCAACATACATCCTCCAGTGTTCCTTCTTGTAATTCAGGTCTGATATAGGATTCCCATGTGTATCACGGAACTGTCTAGTGCGGAATCCTTTTTGTTTCTTAGTAGTTTCCCTGATCTTTCGGTAGGCTAAATCTGTTCTTCCTTGTTTTTGCAGAAATTCGATCTCTTCGCATTTTGACTGCCACCACTCCATTTTCTTCTCCCGACAGAGTCGATCAATCTGGTTCTTTAGCATTCGGTAGTTATTTCTGCCTACTTCTGAAGAGTCGTTTTTAAATTTTCTTCTTTCATCCATCTTTAAGAGAATGTCCTGTGTGATCCATGGTTTGCGATTCACTCTTTCCACAAATCCCACATAGTCTTCAGCAGCCTTTTCGATGGAGAGTTTGGCTATTGACCATAAATGATCAACAGTTTGTGAGTTGTTTGCATATGATGATATGTTGTCATCAGTGGCTTCCTGATATTGCTTTTTAGTCCGCTCGCTTTTAAATGCTTCAAGATTCCACTTCTTTGTTGGTTTTCCCTGAATCCTGCGTTTAAATTTCAGTTCCGTACTCATTACTAGTAGAGAATGATCAGAACAGATGTCAGCGCCCGGATATGCCATGGATTTCTTCACTTGATTTTTGTATCTTTCCTTGACAAGAATATAGTCAATCTGGTAACGTTGATCATCACCTGGCTTTTTCCAAGTATATCTCCGCCTCTTTGGTGAGGTAAACCAAGTGTTACTTATAACGAACCTCTCTTGTTCACAGAATTCGAGAAGACGTTGACCACGTGAATTTCTTCTACCAAGACCATACCCTCCTACTGCAAATCCTTCTTTTCCCTCACCAATCACTGCATTCCAGTCTCCCATTATAATAATGTTCTCGCTAGCCTTTGTCTTACGCATTAATTCTTCCAGCTTCTCATACATTTCTTCAACCTCATCATCATCACTGCTGGACGTAGGCATATATACCTGCACCACAACTAAATTTACGGGTGTTGCCAGAAAACGTGCTATGATAATTCTGTTTCCAATAGCTTCAACATCCAGTAGGGCTCTTGAAGAGTTAGCATTTAGTACCAAACCTACACCGCCTTGACCATTCTCACTTCCGGAGTGCAAGACTTTGTAGTCTCCGCTTGTGAACTCTCCTTCTTCTCTCCAACGTGTTTCAGCTAATCCTAAAATATATAATTTATGTCGGTCTATTTCTCTTTTCAAGTTCTCTAATTTCCCAGCTTGTAACATAGTTCGAACATTCCATGTTCCAATTTTAAAATAGGGATTTCTCCGGATAACGACCTGAGAGGCCCCATTTCCTCTCCTGCCGGGCCCGACATCATTCCTTTGAGGTGTGATCCCGCAGTTGCCAACTTCACTAACATTTGTCTTTGGACTCATCATAGGTTTTCTTGGGATACACATAAAGGTCTTTAATGGAGTGGTTTCCCGTTGCCTTCTCCATTCTTATGCTGTTGACCAGATCCTGCTGGTTCATCCACCTTAAGGAGCGATTTCTCACTCCAAGGACAAAAGAGTGCCCTGACCCTATCTGCAATTTGCGAAAGAGGGGAGCCACTTATACCGGCGGCTACTCGGTCCCCTTTTAGTCGCCTTTTACGACAGGCAGGGAATACCGTGGGTCTATTCTACAGCCCCAACCCACAGAGGTCGTTACACTACTTAACAGCAATTTATCGGTTTGTATCATGTAAACTTAACTGTCATCGTCCGAGAATTTGATAATGCTTCAGTATTCTTTCTATTCTGCATTGTATTCACTGACACAAATAATATTAATAGGAATACTCACAGAAGGCGAAATGAGATATCTTCATGAATCCATCTCATTGGTTTAGTCACAGCTGATCATAACCTGTACTCCGCTCATGCAATTTACGTAAGGCAACAATACACTTATTTGCTGTTTTAACATTCATGTTACTTTACTATGATTTGGTGCCTTAAAATCAAGCATATCACTTTCAAACACTATTCAGTGAGATCGTTCAGAGAGAAGTGTACATACATCCAACTGTAGAATATATCCTACCAACACGAGGTTATGTAAGTGAACAATGACCGTGTACTATAACGTTACCAAAAACTGCGAAGTGAGTCCTTGCTATCACAATAACTTAACATGCACTATGAATAGGCAACCTATTAACACTATATAAACTGTACAATATTATAAAAGAGACGAAATGTCCATATAAAATACATAAAATACAGGATCAAAAGTCTTCCCAGACTCGCTGAGTCACGTCTCTGCCCCGTCTCTGCTCTAAACTAGCTGAGTAAAACCTAAAACTGACTGAATGTAACCTATAACTAGCTAAATATGCTCTAAAGTAGCTGATTAATAGCTAAAACTGGCTGAATGATACCTATATCTAGCTAAATTTGCTCCAAACTAGCAGAGTTATACCTAAAACTAGCCGAATGTAACCTATAACTAGCTAACTATGCTCTAAACAAGCTGAGTAATACCTAAAACTAGCTGAATGTAACCTATATCTAGCTAAATATGCTCCAAACTAGCTGAGTAAACCCTAAAACTGACTGAAAGTAACCTATATCTAGCTAAATATGCTCTAAACTAGCTGAGTAATACCTAAAACTGACTGAATGTAACCTATATCTGGCTAAATATGCTCCAAACTAGCTGAATAAACCCTAAAACTGACTGAAAGTAACCTATATCTAGCTACATACGCTCTAAGCTAGCTGAGTAAACCCTAAAACTAGCTGATTGTAACTTATCTAGCTAAATATGCTCTAAACTAGCTGAGTAATACCAAAAACTGACTGAATGTAACCTATATCTAGCTAAATATGCTCTAAACTAGCTGAGTAAACCCTAAAACTAGCTGAATGTAACCTATAACTAGCTAAATATGCTCCAAACGAGCTGAGTAATATCTAAAACTAGCCGAATCTAACCTATATATAGTTAAATATGCTCTAAACTAGCTGAGTTCTACCTAAAACTAGCTGAATGTAATCTATAACTAGCTATGTATGCTCTAAACTAGCTGAGTAATACCTAAAACTAGCTGAATGTAACTTACGACTAGCTAAATATGCTCTAAACAAGCTGAGTAATACCTAAAACTTACTGAATGTAACCTATATCGAGATAAATATGCTCTAATCTAGCTGAGTAATATCTAAAACTGACTGATTGTAACCTATATCTAGTTAAATATGCTCTAAACTAGCTGAGTAGTACCTAAAACTGACTGAATGTAACCTATATCTAGCTAAATATGCTCTAGACTAGCTGAGTAAAACCTAAAGCTGACTGAATGTAACCTACATCTAGCTAAATATGCTCTAAACTAGCTGAGTAATACCTAAAACTGACTGAATGTAACCTATAACTAGCTTAATATACCTTTAACTAGCTCAGTAATACCCAAAACTGACTGAATGTAACCTATATCTAGCTACATAAGCTCTAAGCTAGCTGAGTAAACCCTAAAACTAGCTGAATGTAACTTATCTAGCTAAATATGCTCTAAACTAGCTGAGTAATAACTAAAACTGACTGAATGTAACCTATATCTAGCAAAATATGCTATAAATCAGCTGTGTAATACCTAAAACGGACTGAATGTAACCGATATCTAGCTAAATATGCTCTAAACTAGCTGCGTAATACCTAAAACTAGCTGATTGTAACCTATAACTAGCTTTACATGCCCTAAACTAGCTGAGTAATACCTAAAACTGACTTAATGTAACTTATAACTAGCTAAATATGCTCTAAACTAGCTGAGTAATACCTAAAACTGACTGAATGTAACTTATATCTAGCTAAATATGCTCTAAACTAGCTGAGTAAACCCTAAAACTGACTGAATGTAACCTATATCTAGCTAAATATGCTCTAAACTAACTGAGTAATACGTAAAACTAGCTGATTGTAACCTATAACTAGCTTTACATGCCCTAAACTAGCTGAGTAATACCTAAAACTGAATGAATGTAACCTATAACTAGCTAAATATGGTCTAAACTAGCTGAATCATACCTAAAACTGACTTAATGTAACCTATATCTAGCTAAATATGCTCCAAACTAGCTGAGTAAACCCTAAAACTGACTGAAAGTAACCTATATCTAGCTAAATATGCCTCAAACTAGCTCAGTAATACCCAAAACTGACTGAATGTAACCTATATCTAGCTACATACGCTCTAAGCTAGCTGAGTAAACCCTAAAAATAGCTGAATGTAACATATCTAGCTAAATATGCTCTAAACTAGCTGAGTAATACCTAAAACTGACTGAATGTAACCTATCACTAGCTTCACATGCCCTAAACTAGCTGAGTAGTACCCAAAACTAACTGAATGTAACCAATATCTAGCTAAATATGCTCTAATCTAGCTGAGTAATACCTAAAACAAGCCGAATGTTACCTATAACTAGTTAAATATTCTCTAAACTAGCCGAGTAAAACCTAAAACTGACTGAATGTAACTTATATCATAGGTAAATATGCTCTAAACTAGCTGAGTAATACCAAAAACTGACTGAATGTAACCTATAACTAGCTTAATATGTTCTAAAGTAGCTGAGTAATAGCTAAAACTGGCTGAATGATACCTATACCTAGCTAAATTTGCTCCAAACTAGCAGAGTAATACCTAAAACTAGCCGAATGTAACCTATAACTAGCTAAATATGCTCTAAACTAGCTGAGTTATACCTAAAACTGACTGAATGTAACCTATATCTAGCTAAATATGCTCCAAACTAGCTGAGTAAACCCTAAAACTGACTGAAAGTAACCTATATCTAGCTAAATATGCCTCAAACTAGCTCAGTAATACCCAAAACTGACTGAATGTAACCTATATCTAGCTACATACGCTCTAAGCTAGCTGAGTAAACCCTAAAAATAGCTGAATGTAACATATCTAGCTAAATATGCTCTAAACTAGCTGAGTAATACCTAAAACTGACTGAATGTAACCTATCACTAGCTTCACATGCCCTAAACTAGCTGAGTAGTACCCAAAACTAACTGAATGTAACCAATATCTAGCTAAATATGCTCTAATCTAGCTGAGTAATACCTAAAACAAGCCGAATGTTACCTATAACTAGTTAAATATTCTCTAAACTAGCCGAGTAAAACCTAAAACTGACTGAATGTAACTTATATCATAGGTAAATATGCTCTAAACTAGCTGAGTAATACCAAAAACTGACAGAATGTAACCTATATCTAGGTAAATATGCTCTAAACTAGCTGAGTAAACCCTAAAACTAGCTGAATGTAACCTATAACTAGCTAAATATGCTCCAAACGAGCTGAGTAATATCTAAAACTAGCCAAATGTAACCTATATCTAGCTAAATATGCTCTAAACTAGCTAAGTTCTACCTAAAATTAGCTGAATGTAACCTATAACTAGCTAAGTATGCTCTAAACTAGCTGAGTAATACCTAAAACTAGCTGAATGTAACCTACGACTAGCTAAATATGCTCTAAACAAACTGAGTAATACCTAAAACTTACTGAATGTAACCTATATCTAGATAAATATGCTCTAATCTAGCTGAGTAATACCTAAAACTGACTGATTGTACCCTATATATAGTTAAATATGATCTAAACTAGCTGAGTAGTACCTAAAACTGACTGAATGTAACCTATATCTAGCTAAATATGCTCTAAACTAGCTGAGTAAAACCTAAAGCTGACTGAATGTAACCTATATCTAGTTAAATTTGCTCTAAACTAGCTGAGTAATTCCTAAAACTGACTGAATGTAACCTATAACTAGCTTAATATGCCTTAAACTAGCTCAGTAATACCCAAAACTGGCTGAATGTAACCTATATCTAGCTACATAAGCTCTAAGCTAGCTGAGTAAACACTAAAACTAGCTGAATGTAACCTATATCTAGCTAAATATGCTCTAAACTAGCTGATTAATACCTAAAACTAGCTGATTGTAACCTATAACTAGCTTTACATGCCCTAAACTAGCTGAGTAATACCTAAAACTGACTGAATGTAACCTATATCTAGCTAAATTGGCTCTAATCTAGCTGAGTAATACCTAAAACTGACTGAATGTAACCTATATCTAGCAAAATATGCTATAAACCAGCTGAGTAATACCTAAAACGGACTGTATGTAACCGATATCTAGCTAAATATGCTCTAAACTAGCTGAGTTATAACTAAAACTAGCTGATTGTAACCTATAACTAGCTTTACATGCCCTAAACTAGCTGAGTAATACCTAAAACTGACTGAATGTAACCTATAAATAGATAAATATGCTCTAAACTAGCTGAGTAATACCTAAAACTGAGTGAATGTAACCTATATCTAGCTAAATATGCTCTAAACTAGCTGAGTAATACCTAAAACTGACTAAATGTAACCTATATCTAGCTAAATATGCTCTAAACTAGCTGAGTAAACCCTAAAACTGACTGAATGTAACCTATATCTAGCTAAATATGCTCTAAACTAGCTGAGTAATACCTAAAACTAGCAGATTGTAACCTATAACTAGCTTTACATGCCCTAAACTAGCTGAGTAATACCTAAAACTGACTGAATGTAACCAATAACTAGCTAAATATGCTCTAAACTAGCTGAATAATACCTAAAACTAACTGAATGTAACCTATATCTAGCTAAATATGCTCTAAACTAGCTGAGTAATAGCTAAAACTGGCTGAATGATACATATATCTAGCTAAATTTGCTCCAAACTAGCAGAGTAATACCTAAAACTAGCCGAATGTAACCTATAACTAGCTAACTATGCTCTAAACTAGCTGAGCAATACATAAAACTAGCCAAATATTACATATATCTAGCTAAATATGCTCTAAACTAGCTGAGTAATACCTAAAACTAGCTGAATGTAACCTATATGTAGCTAAATATGCTCTAAACTAGCTGAGTAATACCTAAAACTGACTGAATGTAACCTATATCTAGCTAAATATGCTCCAAACTAGCTGAGTAAACCCCAAAACTGACTGAAAGTAACTTATATCTAGCTAAATATGCTCTAAACTAGCTGAGTAATACCTAAAACTGACTGAATGTAATCTATATCTAGCTAAATATGCTCTAAACTAGTTGAGTAAACCCAAAACTAGCTGAATGTAACCTATAACTAGCTAAATATGCTCCAAACGAGCTGAGTAATATCTAAAACTAGCCGAATGTAACCTATATCTAGTTAAATATGCTCTAAACTAGCTGAGTTCTACCTAAAACTAGTTGAATGTAACCTATAACTAGCTAAGTATGCTCTAAACTAGCTGAGTAATACCTAAAACTAGCTGAATGTAACCTACGACTAGCTAAATATGCTCTAAACAAGCTGAGTAATACCTAAAACTTACTGAGTGTAACCTATATCTAGATAAATATGCTCTAAACTAGCTGAGTAACACCTAAAACTGACTGAATGTAACCTATATCTAGATAAATATGCTCTAATCTAGCTGAGTAATACCGAAAACCCACTGATTGTAACCTATATCTAGTTAAATATGCTCTTAACTAGCTGAGTAATACCTAAAACTGACTGAATGTAACCTATATCTAGCTAAAAATGCTCTAAACTAGCTGAGTTAAACCTAAAGCTGACTGAATGTAACCGATATCTAGCTAAATATGCTCTAAGCTCGCTGAATAATACCTAAAACTAGCTGATTGTAACCTATAACTTGCTTTACATGCCCTAAACTAGCTGAGTAATACCTAAAACTGACTGAATGTAACCTATATCTTGCTAAATATGCTCTAAACTAGCTGAGTAAAACCTAAAACTGACTGAATGTAACCTATAACTAGCTAAATATGCTCTAAAGTAGCTGATTAATAGCTAAAACTGGCTGAATGATACCTATATCTAGCTAAATTTGCTCCAAACTAGAAGAGTTATACCTAAAGCTAGCCGAATGTAACCTATAACTAGCTAACTATGCTCAAACAAGCTGAGTAATACCTAAAACTAGCTGAATGTAACCTATATCTAGCTAAATATGCTCTAAACTAGCTGAGTAATACCTAAAACTGACTGAATGTAACCTATATCTAGCTAAATATGCTCCAAACTAGCTGAGTAAACCCTAAAACTGACTGAAAGTAACCTATATCTAGCTAAATATGCTCTAAACTAGCTGAGTAATACCTAAAACTGACTGAATGTAACTTATATCTAGCTAAATAGGCTCCAAGCTAGCTGAATAAACCCTAAAACTAACTGAAAGTAACCTATATCTAGCTAAATATGCCTCAAACTAGCTCAGTAATACCCAAAACTGACTGAATGTAACCTATATCTAGCTACATATGCACTAAGCTACCTGAGTAAACCCTAAAACTAGCTGAATGTAACTTATCTAGCTAAATATGCTCTAAACTAGCTGAGTAATACCTAAAACAGACTGAATGTAACCTATATCTAGAAAAATATGCTCTAAACTAGCTGAGTAATACCTAAAACGGACTGAATGTAACCTATATCTAGCTAAATATGCTCTAAACTAGCTGAGTAATACCTAAAACTAGCTGATTGTTACCTATAATTGGCCTTACATGCCCTAAACTAGCTGAGTAATACCTAAAACTGACTGAATGTAACCTATATCTAGCAAAATATGCTCTAAACTAGCTGAGTAAAACCTAAAACTGACTGAATGTAACCTATCACTAGCTTAACATGCCCTAAACTAGCTGAGTAGTACCCAAAACTAACTGAATGTAACCAATATCTAGCTAAATATGCTCTATTCTAGCTGAGTAATACCTAAAACAAGCCGAATGTTACCTATAACTAGTTAAATATGCTCTAAACTAGCCGAGTAAAACCTAAAACTGACTGAATGTAACCTATATCTAGGTAAATATGCTCTAAACTAGCTGAGTAATACCAAAAACTGACTGAATGTAACATATATCTAGCTAAATATGCTCTAAACTAGCTGAGTAAACCCTAAAACTAGCTGAATGTAACCTATAACTAGCTAAATATGCTCCAAACGAGCTGAGTAATATCTAAAACTAGCCGAATCTAACCTATATCTAGTTAAATATGCTCTAAACTAGCTGAGTTCTACCTAAAACTAGCTGAATGTAACCTATAACTAGCTAAGTATGCTCTAAACTAGCTGAGTAATACCTAAAACTAGCTGAATGTAACCTACGACTAGCTAAATATGCTCTAAACAAGCTGAGTAATACCTAAAACTTACTGAATGTAACCTATATCTAGATAAATATGCTCTAATCTAGCTGAGTAATATCTAAAACTGACTGATTGTAACCTATATCTAGTTAAATATGCTCTAAACTAGCTGAGTAGTACCTAAAACTGACTGAATGTAACCTATATCTAGATAAATATGCTCTAAACTAGCTGAGTAATACCTAAAACTGTCTGAATGTAACCTCTAACTAGCTTAATGTGCCTTTAACTAGCTCAGTAAAACCCAAAACTGACTGAACGTAACCTATATCTAGCTACATAAGCTCTAAGCTAGCTGAGTAAACCCTAAAACTAGCTGAATGTAACTTATCTAGCTAAATATGCTCTAAACTTGCTGAGTAATAACTAAAACTGACTGAATGTAACCTATATCTAGCAAAATATTCTATAAACCAGCTGTGTAATACCTAAAACGGACTGAATGTAACCGATATCTAGCTAAATATGCTCTAAACTAGCTGAGTAATACCTAAAACTAGCTGATTGTAACCTATAACTAGCTTTACATGCCCTAAACTAGCTGAGTAATACCTAAAACTGACTGAATGTAACTTATAACTAGCTAAATATGCTCTAAACTAACTGAGTAATACCTAAAACTGACTGAATGTAACCTATATCTAGCTAAATATGCTCTAAACTAGCTGAGTATACCCTAAAACTGACTGAATGTAACCTATATCTAGCTAAATATGCTCTAAACTAGCTGAGTAATACCTAAAACTAGCTGATTGTAACCTATAACTAGATTTACATGCCCTAAACTAGCTGAAAAATACCTAAAACTGAATGAATGTAACCTATAACTAGCTAAATATGCTCTAAACTAGCTGAATCATACCTAAAACTGACTGAATGTAACCTATATCTAGCTAAATATGCTCTAAATTAGCTGAGTAAAACCTAAAACTGACTGAATGTAACCTATAACTAGCTAAATATGCTCTAAAGTAGCTGAGTAATAGCTAAAACTGGCTGAATGATACCTATACCTAGCTAAATTTGCTCCAAACTAGCAGAGTAATACCTAAAACTAGCCGAATGTAACCTATAACTAGCTAACTATGCTCTAAACTAGCTCAGTAATACCCAAAACTGACTGAATGTAACCTATATCTAGGTACATACGCTCTAAGCTAGCTGAGTAAACCCTAAAACTAGCTGAATATAACTTATCTAGCTAAATATGCTCTAAACTAGCTGAGTAATACCTAAAACTGAATGAATGTAACCTATATCTAGAAAAATATGCTTTAAACTAGCTGAGTAATACCTATAACGGACTGAATGTAACCTATATCTAGCTAAATATGCTCTAAACTAGCTGAGTAATACCTAAAACTAGCTGATTGTAACCTATAACTAGCTTTACATGCTCTAAACTAGCCGATTAAAACCTAAAACTGACTGAATGTAACCTATATCTAGGTAAATATGCTCTAAACTAGCTGAGTAATACCAAAAACTGACAGAATGTAACCTATATCTAGCTAAATATGCTCTAAACTAGCTGAGTAAACCCTAAAACTATCTGAATGTAACCTATAACTAGCTAAATATGCTCCAGACGAGCTGAGTAATATCTAAAACTAGCCGAATGTAACCTATATCTAGCTAAATATGCTCTAAACTAGCTGAGTTCTACCTAAAATTAGCTGAATGTAACCTATAACTAGCTAAGTATGCTCTAAACTAGCTGAATGTAACCTACGACTAGCTAAATATGCTCTAAAGTAGCTGAGTAATAGCTAAATCTGGCTGAATGATACCTATATCTAGCTAAATATGCTCTAATCTAGCTGAGTAATATCTAAAACTGACTGATTGTAACCTATATCTAGTTAAATATGCTCTAAACTAGCTGAGTAGTACCTAAAACTGACTGAATGCAACCTATATCTAGCTAAATATGCTCTAAACTAGCTGAGTAAAACCTAAAGCTGACTGAATGTAAACTATATCTAGCTAAATATGTTCTAAACTAGCTGAGTAATACCTAAAACTGACTGAATGTAACCTATAACTAGCTTAATATGCCTTAAACTAGCTCAGTAATACCCAAAACTGACTGAATGTAACCTATATCTAGCTACATAAGTTCTAAGCTAGCTGGGTAAACCCTAAAACTAGCTGAATGTAACTTATCTAGCTAAATATGCTCTAAACTAGCTGAGTAATAACTAAAACTGACTGAATGTAACCTATATCTAGCAAAATATGCTATAAACCAGCTGTGCAATACCTAAAACGGACTGAATGTAACCGATATCTAGCTAAATATGCTCTAAACTAGCTGAGTAATACCTAAAACTAGCTGATTGTAACCTATAACTAGCTTTACATGCCCTAAACTAGCTGAGTAATACCTAAAACTGACTGAATGTAACTTATAACTAGCTAAATATGCTCTAAACTAACTGAGTAATACCTAAAACTGACTGAATGTAACCTATATCTAGCTAAATATGCTCTAAACTAGCTGAGTAAACCCCAAAACTGACTGAATGTAACCTATATCTAGCTAAATATGCTCTAAACTAGCTGAGTAATACCTAAAACTAGCTGATTGTAACCTATAACTAGCTTTACATGCCCTAAACTAGCTGAGTAATACCTAAAACTGACTGAATGTAACCTATAACTAGCTAAATATGCTCTAAACTAGCTGAATAATACCTAAAACTGACTGAATGGAACCTATATCTAGCTAAATATGCTCTGAACGTGCTGAGTAAATCCTAAAACTGACTGAATGTAACCTATAACTATTAAAATATGCTCTAAAGTAGCTGAGTAATAGCTCAAACTGGCTGAATGATACCTATATCTAGCTAAATTTGCTCCAAACTAGCAGAGTAATACCTAAAACTAGCCGAATGTAACCTATAACTAGCTAACTATGCTCTAAACTAGCTGAGTAATAACTAAAACTAGCCAAATGTTACATATATCTAGCTAAATATGCTCTAAACTAGCTGAGTAATACCAAAAACTGACTGAATGTAACCTATATCTAGCTAAATATGCTCTAAACTAGCTGAGTAAACCCTAAAACTAGCTGAATGTAACCTATAACTAGCTAAATATGCTCCAAACGAGCTGAGTAATATCTAAAACTAGCTGAATCTAACCTATATATAGTTAAATATGCTCTAAACTAGCTGAGTTCTACCTAAAACTAGCTGAATGTAATCTATAACTAGCTAAGTATGCTCTAAACTAGCTGAGTAATACCTAAAACTAGCTGAATGTAACCTACGACTAGTTAAATATGCTCTAAACAATCTGAGTTATACCAAAAACTGACTGAATGTACCCTATATCTAGCTAAATATGCTCTAAACTAGCTGAGTAAACCCTAAAACTATCTGAATGTAACCTATAACAAGCTAAATATGCTCCAGACGGGCTGAGTAATATCTAAAACTAGCCGAATGTAACCTATATCTAGCTAAATATGCTCTAAACTAGCTGAGTTCAACCTAAAATTAGCTGAATGTAACCTATAACTAGCTAAGTATGCTCTAAACTAGCTGAATGTAACCTACGACTAGCTAAATATGCTCTAAAGTAGCTGAGTAATAGCTAAAACTGGCTGAATGATACCTATATCTAGCTAAATATGCTCTAATCTAGCTGAGTAATATCTAAAACTGACTGATTGTAACCTATATCTAGTTAAATATGCTCTAAACTTGCTGAGTAGTACCTAAAACTGACTGAATGTAACCTATATCTAGCTAAATATGCTCTAAACTAGCTGAATCATACCTAAAACTGACTGAATGTAACCTATATCTAGCTAAATATGCTCTAAATTAGCTGAGTAAAACCTAAAACTGACTGAATGTAACCTATAACTAGCTAAATATGCTCTAAAGTAGCTGAGTAATAGCTAAAACTGGCTGATTGATACCTATACCTAGCTAAATTTGCTCCAAACTAGCAGAGTAATACCTAAAACTAGCCGAATGTAACCTATAACTAGCTAACTATGCTCTAAACTAGCTCAGTAATACCCAAAACTGACTGAATGTAACCTATATCTAGGTACATACGCTCTAAGCTAGCTGAGTAAACCCTAAAACTAGCTGAATATAACTTATCTAGCTAAATATGCTCTAAACTAGCTGAGTAATACCTAAAACTGACTGAATGTAACCTATATCTAGAAAAATATGCTTTAAACTAGCTGAGTAATACCTATAACGGACTGAATGTAACCTATATCTAGCTAAATATGCTCTAAACTAGCTGAGTAATACCTAAAACTAGCTGATTGTAACCTATAACTAGCTTTACATGCCCTAAACTAGCTGAGTAATACCTAAAACTGACTGAATGTAATCTATATCTAGCTAAATATGCTCTAATCTAGCAGAGTAATACCTAAAACAAGCCGAATGTTACCTATAACTAGTTAAATATGCTCTAAACTAGCCGATTAAAACCTAAAACTGACTGAATGTAACCTATATCTAGGTAAATATGCTCTAAACTAGCTGAGTAATACCAAAAACTGACAGAATGTAACCTATATCTAGCTAAATATGCTCTAAACTAGCTGAGTAAACCCTAAAACTATCTGAATGTAACCTATAACTAGCTAAATATGCTCCAGACGAGCTGAGTAATATCTAAAACTAGCCGAATGTAACCTATATCTAGCTAAATATGCTCTAAACTAGCTGAGTTCTACCTAAAATTAGCTGAATGTAACCTATAACTAGCTAAGTATGCTCTAAACTAGCTGAATGTAACCTACGACTAGCTAAATATGCTCTAAAGTAGCTGAGTAATAGCTAAATCTGGCTGAATGATACCTATATCTAGCTAAATATGCTCTAATCTAGCTGAGTAATATCTAAAACTGACTGATTGTAACCTATATCTAGTTAAATATGCTCTAAACTAGCTGAGTAGTACCTAAAACTGACTGAATGCAACCTATATCTAGCTAAATATGCTCTAAACTAGCTGAGTAAAACCTAAAGCTGACTGAATGTAAACTATATCTAGCTAAATATGCTCTAAACTAGCTGAGTAATACCTAAAACTGACTGAATGTAACCTATAACTAGCTTAATATGCCTTAAACTAGCTCAGTAATACCCAAAACTGACTGAATGTAACCTATATCTAGCTACATAAGTTCTAAGCTAGCTGGGTAAACCCTAAAACTAGCTGAATGTAACTTATCTAGCTAAATATGCTCTAAACTAGCTGAGTAATAACTAAAACTGACTGAATGTAACCTATATCTAGCAAAATATGCTATAAACCAGCTGTGTAATACCTAAAACGGACTAAATGTAACCGATATCTAGCTAAATATGCTCTAAACTAGCTGAGTAATACCTAAAACTAGCTGATTGTAACCTATAACTAGCTTTACATGCCCTAAACTAGCTGAGTAATACCTAAAACTGACTGAATGTAACTTATAACTAGCTAAATATGCTCTAAACTAACTGAGTAATACCTAAAACTGACTGAATGTAACCTATATCTAGCTAAATATGCTCTAAACTAGCTGAGTAAACCCCAAAACTGACTGAATGTAACCTATATCTAGCTAAATATGCTCTAAACTAGCTGAGTAATACCTAAAACTAGCTGATTGTAACCTATAACTAGCTTTACATGCCCTAAACTAGCTGAGTAATACCTAAAACTGACTGAATGTAACCTATAACTAGCTAAATATGCTCTAAACTAGCTGAATAATACCTAAAACTGAATGAATGGAACCTATATCTAGCTAAATATGCTCTGAACGTGCTGAGTAAATCCTAAAACTGACTGAATGTAACCTATAACTATTAAAATATGCTCTAAAGTAGCTGAGTAATAGCTCAAACTGGCTGAATGATACCTATATCTAGCTAAATTTGCTCCAAACTAGCAGAGTAATACCTAAAACTAGCCGAATGTAACCTATAACTAGCTAACTATGCTCTAAACTAGCTGAGTAATAACTAAAACTAGCCAAATGTTACATATATCTAGCTAAATATGCTCTAAACTAGCTGAGTAATACCAAAAACTGACTGAATGTAACCTATATCTAGTTAAATATGCTCTAAACTAGCTGAGTAAACCCTAAAACTAGCTGAATGTAACCTATAACTAGCTAAATATGCTCCAAACGAGCTGAGTAATATCTAAAACTAGCTGAATCTAACCTATATATAGTTAAATATGCTCTAAACTAGCTGAGTTCTACCTAAAACTAGCTGAATGTAATCTATAACTAGCTAAGTATGCTCTAAACTAGCTGAGTAATACCTAAAACTAGCTGAATGTAACCTACGACTAGCTAAATATGCTCTAAACAATCTGAGTTATACCAAAAACTGACTGAATGTAACCTATATCTAGCTAAATATGCTCTAAACTAGCTGAGTAAACCCTAAAACTATCTGAATGTAACCTATAACAAGCTAAATATGCTCCAGACGGGCTGAGTAATATCTAAAACTAGCCGAATGTAACCTATATCTAGCTAAATATGCTCTAAACTAGCTGAGTTCAACCTAAAATTAGCTGAATGTAACCTATAACTAGCTAAGTATGCTCTAAACTAGCTGAATGTAACCTACGACTAGCTAAATATGCTCTAAAGTAGCTGAGTAATAGCTAAAACTGGCTGAATGATACCTATATCTAGCTAAATATGCTCTAATCTAGCTGAGTAATATCTAAAACTGACTGATTGTAACCTATATCTAGTTAAATATGCTCTAAACTTGCTGAGTAGTACCTAAAACTGACTGAATGTAACCTATATCTAGCTAAATATGCTCTAAACTAGCTGAGTAAAACTTAAAGCTGACTGAATGTAACCTATATCTAGCTAAATATGCTCTAAACTAGCTGAGTAATACCTAAAACTGGCTGAATGTAACCTATAACTAGCTTAATATGCCTTAAACTAGCTCAGTAATACCCAAAACAGACTGAATGTAACCTATATCTAGCTACATAAGCTCTAAGCTAGCTGAGTAAACCCTAAAACTAGCTGAATGTACCTTATCTAGCTAAATATGCTCTAAACTAGCTGAGTAATAACTAAAACTGACTGAATGTAACCTATATCTAGCAAAATATGCTATAAACCAGCTGTGTAATACCTAAAACGGACTGAATGTAACCGATATCTAGCTAAATATGCTCTAAACTAGCTGAGTAATACCTAAAACTAGCTGATTGTATCCTATAACTAGCTTTACATGCCCTAAACTAGCTGAGTAATACCTAAAACTGACTGAATGTAACTTATAACTAGCTAAATATGCTCTAAACTAGCTGAGTAATACCTAAAACTGACTGAATGTAACCTATATCTAGCTAAATATGCTCTAAACTAGCTGAGTAAACCCCAAAACTGACTGAATGTAACCTATATCTAGCTAAATATGCTCTAAACTAGCTGAGTAATACCTAAAACTAGCTGATTGTAACCTATAACTAGCTTTACATGCCCTAAACTAGCTGAGTAATACCTAAAACTGACTGAATGTAACCTATAACTAGCTAAATATGCTCTAAACTAGCTGAATAATACCTAAAACTGACTGAATGGAACCTATATCTAGCTAAATATGCTCTAAACTTGCTGAGTAAAACCTAAAACTGACTGAATGTAACCTATAACTATTAAAATATGCTCTAAAGTAGCTGAGTAATAGCTAAAACTGGCTGAATGATACCTATATCTAGCTAAATTTGCTCCAAACTAGCAGAGTAATACCTAAAACTAGCCGAATGTAACCTATAACTAGCTAACTATGCTCTAAACTAGCTGAGTAATATCTAAAACTAGCCAAATGTTACATATATCTAGCTAAATATGCTCTAAACTAGCTGAGTAATACCAAAAACTGACTGAATGTAACCTATATCTAGCTAAATATGCTCTAAACTAGCTGAGTAAACCCTAAAACTAGCTGAATGTAACCTATAACTAGCTAAATATGCTCCAAACGAGCTGAGTAATATCTAAAACTAGCTGAATCTAACCTATATATAGTTAAATATGCTCTAAACTAGCTGAGTTCTACCTAAAACTAGCTGAATGTAATCTATAACTAGCTAAGTATGCTCTAAACAAGCTGAGTAATACCTAAAACTTACTAAATGTAACCTATATCTAGATAAATATGCTCTAATCTAGCTGAGTAATATCTAAAACTGACTGATTGTAACCTATATCTAGTTAAATATGCTCTAAACTAGCTGAGTAGTACCTAAAACTGACTGAATGTAACCTATATCTAGCTAAATATGCACTAGACTAGCTGAGTAAAACCTAAAGCTGACTGAATGTAACCTATATCTAGCTAAATATGCTCTAAACTAGCTGAGTAATACCAAAAACTGACTGAATGTAACCTATAACTAGCTTAATATGCCTTTAACTAGCTCACTAATACCCAAAACTGACTGAATGTAACCTATATCTTGCTACATAAGCTCTAAGCTAGCTGAGTAAACCCTAAAACTAGCTGAATGTAACTTATCTAGCTAAATATGCTCTAAACTAGCTGAGTAATAACTAAAACTGACTGAATGTAACCTATATCTAGCAAAATATGCTATAAACCAGCTGTGTAATACCTAAAACGGACTGAATGTAACCGGTATCTAGCTAAATATGCTCTAAACTAGCTGAGTAATACCTAAAACTAGCTGATTGTAACCTATAACTAGCTTTACATGCCCTAAACTAGCTGAGTAATACCTAAAACTGACTGAATGTAACTTATAACTAGCTAAATATGCTCTAAACTAGCTGAGTAATACCTAAAACTGACTGAATGTAACCTATATCTAGCTAAATATGCTCTAAACTAGCTGAGTAAACCCTAAAACTGACTGAATGTAACCTATATCTAGCTAAATATGCTCTAAACTAGCTGAGTAATACCTAAAACAAGCTGATTGTAACCTATAACTAGCTTTACATGCCCGAAACTAGCTGAGTAATACCTAAAACTGAATGAATGTAACCTATAACTAGCTATATATGCTCTAAACTAACTGAATCATACCGAAAACTGACTGAATATAACCTATATCTAGCTAAATATGCTCTAAATTAGCTGAGTAAAACCTAAAACTGACTGAATGTAACCTATAACTAGCTAAATATGCTCTAAAGTAGCTGAGTAATAGCTAAAACTGGCTGAATGATACCTATACCTAGCTAAATTTGCTCCAAACTTTTAGAGTAATACCTAAAACTAGCCGAATGTAACCTATAACTAGCTAACTATGCTCTAAACTAGCTGAGTAATACCTAAAACTGACTGAATGTAACTTATAACTAGCTAAATATGCTCTAAACTAGCTGAGTTATACCTAAAACTGACTGAATGTAACCTATATCTAGCTAAATATGCTCCAAACTAGCTGAGTAAACCCTAAAACTGACTGAAAGTAACCTATATCTAGCTAAATATGCCTCAAACTAGCTCAGTAATACCCAAAACTGACTGAATGTAACCTATATCTAGCTACATACGCTCTAAGCTAGCTGAGTAAACCCTAAAAATAGCTGAATGTAACTTATCTAGCTAAATATGCCCTAAACTAGCTGATTAATACCTAAAACTGACTGAATGTAACCTATCACTAGCTTCACATGCCCTAAACTAGCTGAGTAGTACCCAAAACTAACTGAATGTAACCAATATCTAGCTAAATATGCTCTAATCTAGCTGAGTAATACCTAAAACAAGCCGAATGTTACATATAACTAGTTAAATATGCTCTAAACTAGCCGAGTAAAAACCTAAAACTGACTGAATGTAACTTATATCTAGGTAAATATGCCCTAAACTAGCTGAGTAATACCAAAAACTGACAGAATGTAACCTATATCTAGCTAAATATGCTCTAAACTAGCTGAGTAAACCCTAAAACTAGCTGAATGTAACCTATAACTAGCTAAATATGCTCCAAACGAGCTGAGTAATATCTAAAACTAGCCGAATGTAACCTATATCTAGCTAAATATGCTCTAAACTAGCTAAGTTCTACCTAAAATTAGCTGAATGTAACCTATAACTAGCTAAGTATGCTCTAAACTAGCTCAGTAATACCTAAAACTAGCTGAATGTAACCTACGACTAGCTAAATATGCTCTAAACAAACTGAGTAATACCTAAAACTTACTGAATGTAACCTATATCTAGATAAATATGCTCTAATCTAGCTGAGTAATACCTAAAACTGACTGATTGTACCCTATATATAGTTAAATATGATCTAAACTAGCTGAGTAGTACCTAAAACTGACTGAAATGTAACCTATATCTAGCTAAATATGCTCTAAACTAGCTGAGTAAAACCTAAAGCTGACTGAATGTAACCTATATCTAGCTAAATATGCTCTAAACTAGCTGAGTAATACCTAAAACTGACTGAATGTAACCTATAACTAGCTTAATATGCCTTAAACTAGCTCAGTAATACCCAAAACTGGCTGAATGTAACCTATATCTAGCTACATAAGCTCTAAGCTAGCTGAGTAAACCCTAAAACTAGCTGAATGTAACCTATATCTAGCTAAATATGCTCTAAACTAGCTGATTAATACCTAAAACTAGCTGATTGTAACCTATAACTAGCTTTACATGCCCTAAACTAGCTGAGTAATACCTAAAACTGACTGAATGTAACCTATAACTAGATAAATATGCTCTAAACTAGCTGAGTAATACCTAAAACTGAGTGAATGTAACCTATATCTAGCTAAATATCTCTAAACTAGCTGAGTAATACCTAAAACTGACTAAATGTAACCTATATCTAGCTAAATATGCTCTAAACTAGCTGAGTAAACCCTAAAACTGACTGAATGTAACCTATATCTAGCTAAATATGCTCTAAACTAGCTGAGTAATACCTAAAACTAGCTGATTGTAACCTATAACTAGCTTTACATGCCCTAAACTAGCTGAGTAATACCTAAAACTGACTGAATGTAACCAATAACTAGCTAAATATGCTCTAAACTAGCTGAATAATACCTAAAACTGACTGAATGTAACCTATATCTAGCTAAATATGCTCTAAACTAGCTGAGTAAAACCTAAAACTGACAGAATGTAACCTATAACTAGCTAAATATGCTCTAAAGTAGCTGAGTAATAGCTAAAACTGGCTGAATGATACCTATATCTAGCTAAATTTGCTCCAAACTAGCAGAGTAATACCTAAAACTAGCCGAATGTAACCTATAACTAGCTAACTATGCTCTAAACTAGCTGAGAAATACCTTAAACTAGCCAAATGTTACATATATCTAGCTAAATATGCTCTCAACTAGCTGAGTAATACCTAAAACTAGCTGAATGTAACCTATATGTAGCTAAATATGCTCTAAACTTGCTGAGTAATACCTAAAACTGACTGAATGTAACCTATATCTAGCTAAATATGCTCCAAACTAGCTGAGTAAACCCCAAAACTGACTGAAAGTAACCTATATCTAGCTAAATATGCTCTAAACTAGCTGAGTAATACCTAAAACTGACTGAATGTAATCTATATCTAGCTAAATATGCTCTAAACTAGTTGAGTAAACCCAAAACTAGCTGAATGTAACCTATAACTAGCTAAATATGCTCCAAACGAGCTGAGTAATATCTAAAACTAGCCGAATGTAACCTATATCTAGTTAAATATGCTCTAAACTAGCGGAGTTCTACCTAAAACTAGTTGAATGTAACCTATAACTAGCTAAGTATGCTCTAAACTAGCTGAGTAATACCTAAAACTAGCTGAATGTAACCTACGACTAGCTATATATGCTCTAAACAAGCTGAGTAATACCTAAAACTTACTGAGTGTAACCTATATCTAGATAAATATGCTCTAAACTAGCTGAGTAAAACCTAAAACTGACTGAATGTAACCTATATCTAGATAAATATGCTCTAATCTAGATGAGTAATACCTAAAACCGACTGATTGTAACCCATATCTAGTTAAATATGCTCTTAACTAGCTGAGTAATACCTAAAACTGACTGAATGTAACCTATATCTAGCTAAATATGCCCTAAACTAGCTGAGTTAAACCTAATGCTGACTGAATGTAACCGATATCTAGCTAAATATGCTCTAAGCTCGCTGAGTAATAACTAAAACTAGCTGATTGTAACCTATAACTAGCTTTACATGCCCTAAACTAGCTGAGTAATACCTAAAACTGACTGAATGTAACCTATATCTAGCTAAATATGCTCTAAACTACGTGAGTAAAACCTAAAACTGACTGAATGTAACCTATATCTAGCTAAATATGCTCTAAATTAGCTGAGTAAAACCTAAAACTGACTGAATGTAACCTATAACTAGCTAAATATGCTCTAAAATAGCTGAGTAATAGCTAAAAACTGGCTGAATGATACCTATACCTAGCTAAATTTGCTCCAAACTAGCAGAGTAATACCTAAAACTAGCCGAATGTAACCTATAACTAGCTAACTATGCTCTAAACTAGCTGAGTAATACCTAAAACTGACTGAATGTAACTTATAACTAGCTAAATATGCTCTAAACTAGCTGAGTTATACCTAAAACTAACTGAATGTAACCTATATCTAGCTAAATATGCTCCAAACTAGCTGAGTAAACCCTAAAACTGACTGAAAGTAACCTATATCTAGCTAAATATGCCTCAAACTAGCTCAGTAATACCCAAAACTCACTGAATGTAACCTATATCTAGCTACATACGCTCTAAGCTAGCTGAATAAACCCTAAAAATAGCTGAATGTAACTTATCTAACTAAATATGCTCTAAACTAGCTGAGTAATACCTAAAACTGACTGAATGTAACCTATCACTAGCTTCACATGCCCTAAACTAGCTGAGTAGTACCCAAAACTAACTGAATGTAACCGATATCTAGCTAAATATGCTCTAATCCAGCTGAGTAAATACCTAAAACAAGCCGAATGTTACCTATAACTAGTTAAATATGCTCTAAACTAGCCGTGTAAAACCTAAAACTGACTGAATGTAACTTATATCTAGGTAAATATGCCCTAAACTAGCTGAGTAATACCAAAAACTGACAGAATGTAACCTATATCTAGCTAAATATGCTCTAAACTAGCTGAGGTAAACCCTAAAACTAGCTGAATGTAACCTATAACTAGCTAAATATGCTCCAAACGAGCTGAGTAATATCTAAAACTAGCCGAATGTAACCTATATCTAGCTAAATATGCTCTAAACTAGCTAAGTTCTACCTAAAATTAGCTGGATGTAACCTATAACTAGCTAAGTATGCTCTAAACTAGCTGAGTAATTCATAAAACTAGCTGAATGTAACCTACGACTAGCTAAATATGCTCTAAACAAACTGAGTAATACCTAAACTTACTGAATGTAACCTATATCTAGATAAATATGCTCTAATCTAGCTGAGTAATACCTAAAACTGACTGATTGTACCCTATATGTAGTTAAATATGGTCTAAACTAGCTGAGTAGTACCTAAAACTGACTGAATGTAACCTATATCTAGCTAAATATGCTCTAAACTAGCTGAGGAAAACCTAAAGCTGACTGATTGTAACCTATATCTAGCTAAATATGCTCTAAACTAGCCGAGTAATACCTAAAACTGACTGAATGTAACCTATAACTAGCTTAATATGCCTTAAACTAGCTCAGTAATACCCAAAACTGGCTGAATGTAACCTATATCTAGCTACATAAGCTCTAAGCTAGCTGAGTAAACCCTAAAACTAGCTGAATATAACCAATATCTAGCTACATATGCTCTAAACTAGCTGATTAATACCTAAAACTAGCTGATTGTAACCTATAACTAGCTTTACATGCCCTAAACTAGCTGAGTAATACCAAAAACTGACTGAATGTAACCTATATCTAGCTAAATATGCTCTAATCTAGCTGAGTAATACCTAAAACTGACTGAATGTAACCTATATCTAGCAAAATATGCTATAAACCAGCTGAGTAATACCTAAAACGGACTGAATGTAACCGATAT
This sequence comes from Meconema thalassinum, assembly GCA_946902985.2. Classification (NCBI taxonomy): domain Eukaryota; kingdom Metazoa; phylum Arthropoda; class Insecta; order Orthoptera; family Tettigoniidae; genus Meconema; species Meconema thalassinum. The sequence continues at coordinate 122,104 of CAMPQE020000277.1, read as the reverse complement.
CTAGCTAAATATGCTCTAAACTAGCTGAGTTATAAGTAAAACTAGCTGATTGTAACCTATAACTAGCTTTACATGCCCTAAACTAGCTGAGTAATACCTAAAACTGACTGAATGTAACCTATAACTAGATAAATATGCTCTAAACTAGCTGAGTAATACCTAAAACTGAGTGAATGTAACCTATATCTAGCTAAATATGCTCTAAACTAGCTGAGTAATACCTAAAACTGACTAAATGTAACCTATATCTAGCTAAATATGCTCTAAACTAGCTGAGTAAACCCTAAAACTGACTGAATGTAACCTATATCTAGCTAAATATGCTCTAAACTAGCTGAATAATACCTAACACTAGCTGATTGTAACCTATAACTAGCTTTACATGCCCTAAACTAGCTGAGTAATACCTAAAACTGACTGAATGTAACCAATAACTAGCTAAATATGCTCTAAACTAGCTGAATAATACCTAAAACTGACTGAATGTAACCTATATCTAGCTAAATATGCTCTAAACTAGCTGAGTAAAACCCAAAACTGACTGAATGTAACCTATAACTAGCTAAATATGCTCTAAAGTAGCTGAGTAATAGCTAAAACTGGCTGAATGATACCTATATCTAGCTAAATTTGCTCCAAACTAGCAGAGTAATACCTAAAACTAGCCGAATGTAACCTATAACTAGCTAACTATGCTCTAAACTAGCTGAGAAATACCTAAAACTAGCCAAATGTTACATATATCTAGCTAAATATGCTCTAAACTAGCTGAGTAATACCTAAAACTAGCTGAATGTAACCTATATGTAGCTAAATATGCTCTAAACTAGCTGAGTAATACCTAAAACTGACTGAATGTAACCTATATCTAGCTAAATATGCTCCAAACTAGCTGAGTAAACCCCAAAACTGACTGAAAGTAACCTATATCTAGCTAAATATGCTCTAAACTAGCTGAGTAATACCTAAAACTGACTGAATGTAATCTATATCTAGCTAAATATGCTCTAAACTAGTTGAGTAAACCCAAAACTAGCTGAATGTAACCTATAACTAGCTAAATATGCTCCAAACGAGCTGAGTAATATCTAAAACTAGCCGAATGTAACCTATATCTAGTTAAATATGCTCTAAACTAGCTGAGTTCTACCTAAAACTAGTTGAATGTAACCTATAACTAGGTAAGTATGCTCTAAACTAGCTGAGTAATACCTAAAACTAGCTGAATGTAACCTACGACTAGCTAAATATGCTCTAAACAAGCTGAGTAATACCTAAAACTTACTGAGTGTAACCTATATCTAGATAAATATGCTCTAAACTAGCTGAGTAAAACCTAAAACTGACTGAATGTAACCTATATCTAGATAAATATGCTCTAATCTAGCGGAGTAATACCTAAAACCGACTGATTGTAACCTATATCTAGTTAAATATGCTCTTAACTAGCTGAGTAATACCTAAAACTGACTGAATGTAACCTATATCTAGCTAAATATGCTCTAAACTAGCTGAGTTAAACCTAAGGCTGACTGAATGTAACCGATATCTAGCTAAATATGCTCTAAGCTCACTGAGTAATACCTAAAACTAGCTGATTGTAACCTATAACTAGCTTTACATGCCCTAAACTAGCTGAGTAATACCTAAAACTGACTGAATGTAACCTATATGCAGATAAATATGCTCTAAACTAGCTGAGTAAAACCTAAAACTGACTGAATGTAACCTATAACTAGCTAAATATGTTCTAAAGTAGCTGATTAATAGCTAAAACTGGCTGAATGATACCTATATCTAGCTAAATTTGCTCCAAACTAGCAGAGTTATATCTAAAACTAGCCGAAAGTAACCTATAACTAGCTAACTATGCTCTAAACAAGCTGAGTAATACCTAAAACTAGCTGAATGTAACCTATATCTAGCTAAATATGCTCTAAACTAGCTGAGTAATACCTAAAACTGACTGAATGTAACCTATATCTAGCTAAATATGCTCCAAACTAGCTGAGTAAACCCTAAAACTAACTGAAAGTAACCTATATCTAGCTAAATATGCTCTAAACTAGCTGAGTAATACCTAAAACTGACTGAATGTAACCTATATCTAGCTAAATATGCTCTAAACTAGCTGAGTAAAACCTAAAACTGACTGAATGTAAACTATCACTAGCTTAACATGCCCTAAACTAGCTGAGTAGTACCCAAAACTAACTGAATGTAACCAATATCTAGCTAAATATGCTCTAATCTAGCTGAGTAATACCTAAAACAAGCCGAATGTTACCTATAACTAGTTAAATATGCTCTAAACTAGCCGAGTAAAACCTAAACCTGACTGAATGTAACCTATATCTAGGTAAATATTCTCTAAATTAGCTGAGTAATACCAAAAACTGACAGAATGTAACATATATCTAGCCAGAAAAGCTCTAAACTAGCTGAGTAAACCCTAAAACTAGCTGAATGTAACCTATAACTAGCTAAATATGCTCCAGACGAGCTGAGCAATATCTAAGACTAGCCGAATGTAACCGATATCTAGCTAAATATGCTCTAAGCTCACTGAGTAATACCTAAAACTAGCTGATTGTAACCTATAACTAGCTTTACATGCCCTAAACTAGCTGAGTAATTCCTAAAACTTACTGAATGTAACCTATATCTAGATAAATATGCTCTAATCTAGCTGAGTAATACCTAAAACTGACTGATTGTAACCTATATCTAGTTAAATATGCTCTAAACTAGCTGAGTAGTACCTAACACTGACTGAATGTAACCTATATCTAGCAAAATATGCTCTAAACTAGCTGAGTAAAACCTAAAGCTGACTGAATGTAACCTATATCTAGCTAAATATGCTCTAAACTAGCTGAGTAATACCTAAAACTGACTGAATGTAACCTATAACTAGCTTAATATGCCTTAAACTAGCTCAGTAATACCCAAAACTGACTGAATGTAACCTATATCTAGCTACATAAGCTCTAAGCTAGCTGAGTAAACCCTAAAACTAGCTGAATGTAACTTATCTAGCTAAATATGCTCTAAACTAGCTGAGTAATAACTAAAACTGACTGAATGTAACCTATATCTAGCAAAATATGCTATAAACCAGCCGTGTAATACCTAAAACGGACTGAATGTAACCGATATCTAGCTAAATATGCTCTAAACTAGCTGAGTAATACCTAAAACTAGCTGATTGTAACCTATAACTAGCTTTACATGCCCTAAACTAGCTGAGTAATACATAAAACTGACTGAATGTAACCTATATCTAGCTAAATATGCTCTAAACTAGCTGAGTAAACCCCAAAACTGACTGAATGTAACCTCTATCTAGTTAAATATGCTCTAAACTAGCTGAGTAATACCTAAAACTAGCTGATTGTAACCTATAACTAGCTTTACATGCCCTAAACTAGCTGAGTAATACCTAAAACTGACTGAATGTAACCTATAACTAGCTAAATATGCTCTAAAATAGCTGAATCATACCTAAAACTGACTGAATGGAACCTATATCTAGCTAAATATGCTCTAAACTTACTGAGTAAAATCTAAAACTGACTGAATGTAACCTATAACTAGCAAAATATGCTCTAAAGTAGCTGAGTAATACCTAAAACTTACTGAATGTAACCTATATCTAGCTAAATATGCTCTAAACTAGCTGAGTAAACCCTAAAACTAGCTGAATGTAGCCTATAACTAGCTAAATATGCTCCAAACGAGCTGAGTAATATCTAAAACTAGCCGAATCTAACCTATATATAGTTAAATATGCTCTAAACTAGCTGAGTTCTACCTAAAACTAGCTGAATGTAATCTGTAACTAGCTAAGTATGCTCTAAACTAGCTGAGTAATACCTAAAACTAGCTGAATGTAACCTACGACTAGCTAAATATGCTCTAAACAAGCTGAGTAATACCTAAAACTTACTGAATGTAACCTATATCTAGATAAATATGATCTAATCTAGCTGAGTAATATCTAAAACTGACTGATTGTAACCTATATCTAGTTAAATATGCTCTAAACTAGCTGAGTAGTACCTAAAACTGACTGAATGTAACCTATATCTAGATAAATATGCTCTAGACTAGCTGAGTAAAACCTAAAGCTGACTGAATGTAACCTATTTCTAGCTAAATATGCTCTAAACTAGCTGAGTAATACCTAAAACTGACAGAATGTAACCTATAACTAGCTTAATATGACTTTAACTAGCTCAGTAATACCCTACACTGACTGAATGTAACCTATATCTTGCTACATAAGCTCTAAGCTATCTGAGTAAACCCTAAAACTAGCTGAATGTAACTTATCTAGCTAAATATGCTCTAAACTGGCTGAGTAATAACTAAAACTGACTGAATGTAACCTATATCTAGCAAAATATGCTATAAACCAGCTGTGTAATACCTAAAACGGACTGAATGTAACCGATATCTAGCTAAATATGCTCTAAACTAGCTGAGTAATACCTAAAACTAGCTGATTGTAACCAATATCTAGTTAAATATGTTCTAAAGTAGCTGATTAATAGCTAAAACTGACTGAATGTAACTTATAACTAGCTAAATATGCTCTAAACTAGCTGAGTAATACCTAAAACTGACTGAATGTAACTTATATCAAGCTAAATATGCTCTAAACTAGCTGACTAAACCCTAAAACTGACTGAATGTAACCTATATCTAGCTAAATATGCTCTAAACTAGCTGAGTAATACCTAAAACTAGCTGATTGTAACCTATAACTAGCTTTACATGCCCTAAACTCGCTGAGTAATACCTAAAACTGAATGAATGTAACCTATAACTAGCTAAATATGCTCTAAACTAGCTGAGTTAAACCTAAAGCTGACTGAATGTAACCGATATCTAGCTAAATATGCTCTAAGCTCGCTGAGTAATACCTAAAACTAGCTGATTGTAACCTATAACTAGCTTTACATGCCCTAAACTAGCTGAGTAATACCTAAAACTGACTGAATGTAACCTATATGCAGCTAAATATGCTCTAAACTAGCTGAGTAAAACCTAAAACTGACTGAATGTAACCTATAACTAGCTAAATATGTTCTAAAGTAGCTGATTAACAGCTAAAACTGGCTGAATGATACCTATATCTAGCTAAATTTGCTCCAAACTAGCAGAGTTATACCTAAAACTAGCGGAATGTAACCTATAACTAGCTAACTATGCTCTAAACAAGCTGAGTAATACCTAAAACTAGCTGAATGTAACCTGTATCTAGCTAAATATGCTCTAAACTAGCTGAGTAATACCTAAAACTGACTGAATGTAACCTATATCTAGCTAAATATGCTCCAAACTAGCTGAGTAAACCCTAAAACTAACTGAAAGTAACCTATATCTAGCTAAATATGCTCTAAACTAGCTGAGTAATACCTAAAAATGACTGAATGTAACCTATATCTAGCTAAATATGCTCTAAACTAGCTGAGTAAAACCTAAAACTGACTGAATGTAAACTATCACCAGCTTAACATGCCCTAAACTAGCTGAGTAGTACCCAAAACTAACTGAATGTAACCAATATCTAGCTAAATATGCTCTAATCTAGCTGAGTAATACCTAAAACAAGCCGAATGTTACCTATAACTAGTTAAATATGCTCTAAACTAGCCGAGTAAAACCTAAAACTGACTGAATGTAACCTATATCTAGGTAAATATGCTCTAAATTAGCTGAGTAATACCAAAAACTGACAGAATGTAACATATATCTAGCTAAACATGCTCTAAACTAGCTGAGTAAACCCTAAAACTAGCTGAATGTAACCTATAACTAGCTAAATATGCTCCAAACGAGCTGAGTAATATCTAAAACTAGCCGAATGTAACCTATATCTAGCTAAATATGCTCTAAACTAGCTGAGTTCTACCTAAAAATTAGCTGAATGTAACCTATAACTAGCTAAGTATGCTCTAAACTAGCTGAATGTAACCTACGACTAGCTAAATATGCTCTAAACAAGCTGAGTAATTCCTAAAACTTACTGAATGTAACCTATATCTAGATAAATTGCTCTAATCTAGCTGAGTAATACCTAAAACTGACTGATTGTAACCTATATCTAGTTAAATATGCTCTAAACTAGCTGAGTAGTACCTAAAACTGACTGAATGTAACCTATATCTAGCTAAATATGCTCTAAACTAGCTGAGTAAAACCTAAAGCTGACTGAATGTAACCTATATCTAGCTAAATATGCTCTAAACTAGCTGAGTAATACCTAAAACTGACTGAATGTAACCTATAACTAGCTTAATATGCCTTAAACTAGCTCAGTAATACCCAAAACTGACTGAATGTAACCTATATCTAGCTACATAAGCTCTAAGCTAGCTGAGTAAACCCTAAAACTAGCTGAATGTAACTTATCTAGCTAAATATGCTCTAAACTAGCTGAGTAATAACTAAAACTGACTGAATGTAACCTATATCTAGCAAAATATGCTATAAACCAGCCGTGTAATACCTAAAACGGACTGAATGTAACCGATATCTAGCTAAATATGCTCTAAACTAGCTGAGTAATACCTAAAACTAGCTGATTGTAACCTATAACTAGCTTTACATAGCCTAAACTAGCTGAGTAATACCTAAAACTTACTGAATGTAACTTATAACTAGCTAAATATGCTCTAAACTAGCTGAGTAATACCTAAAACTGACTGAATGTAACCTATATCTAGCTAAATATGCTCTAAACTAGCTGAGTAAACCCCAAAACTGACTGAATGTAACCTATATCTAGATAAATATGCTCTAAACTAGCTGAGTAATACCTAAATCTAGCTGATTGTAACCTATAACTAGCTTTACATGCCATAAACTAGCTGAGTAATACCTAAAACTGACTGAATGGAACCTATAACTAGCTAAATATGCTCTAAACTTGCTGAGTAAAATCTAAAACTGACTGAATGTAACCTATAACTAGCAAAATATGCTCTAAAGTAGCTGAGTAATACCTAAAACTTACTGAATGTAACCTATATCTAGCTAAATATGCTCTAAACTAGCTGAGTAAACCCTAAAACTAGCTGAATGTAACCTATAACTAGCTAAATATGCTCCAAACGAGCTGAGTAATATCTAAAACTAGCCGAATCTAACCTATATATAGTTAAATATGCTCTAAACTAGCTGAGTTCTACCTAAAACTAGCTGAATGTAATCTATAACTAGCTAAGTATGCTCTAAACTAGCTGAGTAATACCTAAAACTAGCTGAATGTAACCTACGACTAGCTAAATATGCTCTAAACAAGCTGAGTAATACCTAAAACTTACTGAATGTAACCTATATCTAGATAAATATGCTCTAATCTAGCTGAGTAATATCTAAAACTGACTGATTGTAAACTATATCTAGTTAAATATGATCTAAACTAGCTGAGTAGTACCTAAAACTGACTGAATGTAACCTATATCTAGATAAATATGCTCTAGACTAGCTGAGTAAAACCTAAAGCTGACTGAATGTAACCTATATCTAGCTAAATATGCTCTAAACTAGCTGAGTAATACCTAAAACTGACTGAATGTAACCTATAACTAGCTTAATATGCCTTTAACTAGCTCAGTAATACCCTAAACTGACTGAATGTAACCTATATCTTGCTACATAAGCTCTAAGCTATCTGAGTAAACCCTAAAACTAGCTGAATGTAACTTATCTAGCTAAATATGCTCTAAACTAGCTGAGTAATAACTAAAACTGACTGAATGTAACCTATATCTAGGAAAATATGCTATAAACCAGCTGTGTAATACCTAAAACGGACTGAATGTAACCGATATCTAGCTAAATATGCTCTAAACTAGCTGAGTAATACCTAAAACTAGCTGATTGTAACCTATAACTAGCTTTACATGCCCTAAACTAGCTGAGTAATACCTAAAACTGACTGAATGTAACTTATAACTAGCTAAATATGCTCTAAACTAGCTGAGTAATACCTAAAACTGACTGAATGTAACCTATATCAAGCTAAATATGCTCTAAACTAGCTGAGTAAACCCTAAAACTGACTGAATGTAACCTATATCTAGCTAAATATGCTCTAAACTAGCTGAGTAATATCTAAAACTAGCTGATTGTAACCTATAACAAGCTTTACATGCCCTAAACTAGCTGAGTAATACCTAAAATTGAATGAATGTAACCTATAACTAGCTAAATATGCTCTAAACTAGCTGAATCATACCTAAAACTGACTGAATGTAACCTATATCTAGCTAAATATGCTCTAAATTAGCTGAGTAAAACCTAAAACTGACTGAATGTAACTTATATCTAGGTAAATATGCCCTAAACTAGCTGAGTAATACCAAACACTGACAGAATGTAACCTATATCTAGCTAAATATGCTCTAAACTAGCTGAGTAAACCCTAAAACTAGCTGAATGTAACCTATAACTAGCTAAATATGCTCCAAACGAGCTGAGTAATATCTAAAACTAGCCGAATGTAACCTATATCTAGCTAAATATGCTCTAAACTAGCTAAGTTCTACCTAAAATTAGCTGAATGTAACCTATAACTAGCTAAGTATGCTCTAAACTAGCTGAGTAATACCTAAAACTAGCTGAATGTAACCTACGACTAGCTAAATATGCTCTAAACAAACTGAGTAATACCTAAAACTTACTGAATGTAACCTATATCTAGATAAATATGCTCTAATCTAGCTGAGTAATACATAAAACTGACTGATTGTACCCTATATATAGTTAAATATGATCTAAACTAGCTGAGTAGTACCTAAAACTGACTGAATGTAACCTATATCTAGCTAAATATGCTCTAAACTAGCTGAGTAAAACCTAAAGCTGATTGATTGTAACCTATATCTAGCTAAATATGCTCTAATCTAGCTGAGTAATACCTAAAACTGACTGAATGTAACCTATAACTAGCTTAATATGCCTTAAACTAGCTCAGTAATACCCAAAACTGGCTGAATGTAACCTATATCTAGCTACATAAGCTCTAAGCTAGCTGAGTAAACCCTAAAACTAGCTGAATGTAACCTATATCTAGCTAAATATGCTCTAAACTAGCTGATTAATACCTAAAACTAGCTGATTGTAACCTATAACTAGCTTTACATGCCCTAAACTAGCTGAGTAATACCAAAAACTGACTGAATGTAACCTATATCTAGCTAAATATGCTCTAATCTAGCTGAGTTATACCTAAAACTGACTGAATGTAACCTATATCTAGCAAAATATGCTATAAACCAGCTGAGTAATACCTAAAACGGACTGAATGTAACCGATATCTAGCTAAATATGCTCTAAACTAGCTGAGTTATAAGTAAAACTAGCTGATTGTAACCTATAACTAGCTTTACATGCCCTAAACTAGCTGAGTAATACCTAAAACTGACTGAATGTAACCTATAACTAGATAAATATGCTCTAAACTAGCTTAGTAATACCTAAAACTGAGTGAATGTAACCTATATCTAGCTAAATATGCTCTAAACTAGCTGAGTAATACCTAAAACTGACTAAATGTAACCTATATCTAGCTAAATATGCTCTAAACTAGCTGAGTAAACCCTAAAACTGACTGAATGTAACCTATATCTAGCTAAATATGCTCTAAACTCACTGAGTAATACCTAAAACTAGCTGATTGTAACCTATAACTAGCTTTACATGCCCTAAACTAGCTGAGTAATACCTAAAACTGACTGAATGTAACCAATAACTAGCTAAATATGCTCTAAACTAGCTGAATAATACCTAAAACTGACTGAATGTAACCTATATCTAGCTAAATATGCTCTAAACTAGCTGAGTAAAACATAAAACTGACTGAATGTAACCTATAACTAGCTAAATATGCTCTAAAGTAGCTGAGTAATAGCTAAAACTGGCTGAATGATACCTATATCTAGCTAAATTTGCTCCAAACTAGCAGAGTAATACCTAAAACTAGCCGAATGTAACCTATAACTAGCTAACTATGCTCTAAACTAGCTGAGAAATACCTAAAACTAGCCAAATGTTACATATATCTAGCTAAATATGCTCTAAACTAGCTGAGTAATACCTAAAACTAGCTGAATGTAACCTATATGTAGCTAAATATGCTCTAAACTAGCTGAGTAATACCTAAAACTGACTGAATGTAACCTATATCTAGCTAAATATGCTCCAAACTAGCTGAGTAAGCCCCAAAACTGACTGAAAGTAACCTATATCTAGCTAAATATGCTCTAAACTAGCTGAGTAATACCTAAAACTGACTGAATGTAATCTATATCTAGCTAAATATGCTCTAAACTAGTTGAGTAAACCCAAAACTAGCTGAATGTAATCTATAACTAGCTAAATATGCTCCAAACGAGCTGAGTAATATCTAAAACTAGCCGAATGTAAACTATATCTACTTAAATATGCTCTAAACTAGCTGAGTTCTACCTAAAACTAGTTGAATGTAACCTATAACTAGCTAAGTATGCTGTAAACTAGCTGAGTAATACCTAAAACTAGCTGAATGTAACCTACGACTAGCTAAATATGCTCTAAACAAGCTGAGTAATACCTAAAACTTACTGAGTGTAACCTATATCTAGATAAATATGCTCTAAACTAGCTGAGTAAAACCTAAAACTGACTGAATGTAACCTATATCTAGATAAATATGCTCTAATCTAGCTGAGTAATACCTAAAACCGACTGATTGTAACCTATATCTAGTTAAATATGCTCTTAACTAGCTGAGTAATACCTAAAACTGACTGAATGTAACCTATATCTAGCTAAATATGCTCTAAACTAGCTGAGTTAAACCTAAAGCTGACTGAATGTAACCGATATCTAGCTAAATATGCTCTAAGCTCGCTGAGTAATACCTAAAACTAGCTGATTGTAACCTATAACTAGCTTTACATGCCCTAAACTAGCTGAGTAATACTTAAAACTGACTGAATGTAACCTATATGCAGCTAAATATGCTCTAAACTAGCTGAGTAAAACCTAAAACTGACTGAATGTAACCTATAACTAGCTAAATATGTTCTAAAGTAGCTGATTAATAGCTAAAACTGGCTGAATGATACCTATATCTAGCTAAATTTGCTCCAAACTAGCAGAGTTATACCTAAAACTAGCCGAATGTAACCTATAACTAGCTAACTATGCTCTAAACAAGCTGAGTAATACCTAAAACTAGCTGAATGTAACCTATATCTAGCTAAATATGCTCTAAACTAACTGAGTAATACCTAAAACTGACTGAATGTAACCTATATCTAGGTAAATATGCTCTAAGCTAGCTGATTAAAACCTAAAACTGACTGAATGTAAACTATCACTAGCTTAACATGCCCTAAACTAGCTGAGTAGTACCCAAAACTAACTGAATGTAACCAATATCTAGCTAAATATGCTCTAATCTAGCTGAGTTATACCTAAAACAAGCCGAATGTTACCTATAACTAGTTAAATATGCTCTAAACTAGCCGAGTAAAACCTAAAACTGACTGAATTTAACCTATATCTAGGTAAATATGCTCTAAATTAGCTGAGTAATACCAAAAACTGACAGAATGTAACCTATATCTAGCTAAACATGCTCTAAACTAGCTGAGTAAACCCTAAAACTAGCTGAATGTAACCTATAACTAGCTAAATATGCTCCAGACGAGCTGAGTAATATCTAAAACTAGCCGAATGTAACCTATATCTAGCTAAATATGCTCTAAACTAGCTGAGTTCTACCTAAAATTAGCTGAATGTAACCTATAACTAGCTAAGTATGCTCTAAACTAGCTGAATGTAACCTACGACTAGCTAAATATGCTCTAAACAAGCTGAGTAATTCCTAAAACTTACTGAATGTAACCTATATCTAGATAAATATGATCTAATCTAGCTGAGTAATACCTAAAACTGACTGATTGTAACCTATATATAGTTAAATATGCTCTAAACTAGCTGAGTAGTACCTAAAACTGACTGAATGTAACCTATATCTAGCTAAATATGCTCTAAACTAGCTGAGTAAAACCTGAAGCTGACTGAATGTAACCTATATATAGCTAAATATGCTCTAAACTAGCTGAGTAATACCTAAAACTGACTGAATGTAACTATTACTCAGCTAGTTTAGAGCATATTTAGCTAGTTATAGGTTACATTCAGCTAGTTTTAGGGTTTACTCAGCTTGTTTAGAGCATATTTAGCTAGTTATAAGTTACATTCACCTAGTTTTAGGGTTTACTCAGCTTGTTTAGATGATATTCAGCTATTTATAGGTATCATTCGGCTCGTTTTAGGTATTACTCATCGAGTTATTTGCATATTTAGCTAGTTATAGGTTATATTCAGTTAGTTTTATGGTATACTCAGCTAGTTTAGAACATATTTAGCTAGATATAGGTTACATTCTGTCAGTTTTAGGTATTACTCAGCTAGTTTAGAGCAGATTTAGCTAGATATACGGTACATTCTGTCAGTTTTAGGTATTACTCAGCTAATTTAGAGCATATTTAGCTAGATATAGGTAACAATCAGTCAGTTTTAGGTATTACTCAACTAGTTTAGAACATACTTAACTAGATATAGGGTACATTCAGTCAGTATTAGGTATTACTCAGCTAGATTAGAGCATATGTAGCTAGATATAGGTAACATTCGGCTAGTTTTAGGTTTTACTCAGCTAGTTTAGAGCATATTTAACTAGATATATGTTACATTTGGCTAGTTGTAAGTATTACTCAGGTAGTTTAGAGCATATTTAGCTAGATATAGGATATATTCGGCTAGTTTTAGGTATTACTCAGCTAATTTAGAGCATATTTAGCTAGTTATAGGTTACATTCAGTGCGTTTTAGGGTTTACTCAGCTAGTTTAGTGCATATTTAGCTAGATATAGGTTACAATCAGTCAGTTTTAGGTATTACTCAGCTAGTTTAGAGCATTTTTCGCTAGACATATGTTACATTATGTCAGTTTTAGGTATTACTCAGCTAGTTTAGAGCATATTTAGCTAGATATAGGTAACATTCGGCTAGTTGTAGGTATTACTCAGCTAGTTTAGAGCATATTTAGCTAGATATAGCTTAAATTCAGTCAGTTTTAGGTATTACTCAGCTAGTTTAGAGCATATAATCTAGTTATAGGTAACAATCGGTTAGCATTAGGTTTTACTCAGCTAGTATAGAGCATCTTTAGCTAGATATAGGTTACATTCAGCTAGTTTTAGGGTTTACTAAGCTAGTTTAGAGCATATATAGCCAGCTATTGGTTACATTCAGTCAGTTTTAGGTATTACTCAGCTAGTTTAGAGAATATTTAGATAGATATAGGTTACATTCAGTCAGTTTTAGGTATTACTCAGCTAGTTTAGAACATATTTAGCTAGATATAGGTTACATTCGGTCAGTTTTAGTTATAACTCAGCTAGTTTAGAGCTTATTTAGCCAGATATAGGTAACATTCGGCTAGTTATAGGTATGACTCAGCTAGTTTAGAGCATATTTATCTAGATATAGGTAACATTCGCTTAGTTTTATGTATAACTCAGCTAGTTTAGAGCTTATTTCGCTAGTTATAGGTTACAATCAGCTAGTTTTAGGGTTTAATCAGCTTGTTTAGGTCATATTTAGCTATTTATAGGTATCATTCGGCTAGTTTTAGGTATTACTCAGCTGGTTTAGAGCATATTTAGCTAGATATAAGTTACATTCAGTCAGTTTTAGGTATTACTCAGCAAGTTTAGAGCATATTTAGCTAGATATAGGTAACATTCGGCTAGTTGTAGGTATTACTCAGCAAGTTTAGTGCATATTTAGCTAGTTATAGTTTACATTCAGTCAGTTTTAGGGTTTACTCAGCTCCTTTAGAGCATATTTAGCTAGATGTAGGTTCCATTCTGTCAGTTTTAGGTGTTACTCAGCTAGTTTAGAGCATATTAACTAGATATAGGTTACATTCAGTCAGTTTTAGGTATGACTCAGCTAGTTTAGAGCATATTTAGCTAGATATAGGTAACATTCGGCTAGTTTTAGGTGTTACTCAGCTAGTTTAGAGCATATTTAGCTAGATGTAGGTAACATTCGGCTAGTTTTAGGTATTACTCAGCTAGTTTAGAGCATATTTATCGAGATATAGGTTAATTTCAGTCAGTTTTAGGTACTACTCAGCTAGTTTAGAGCATATTTATCTAGTTATAGGTTACATTCAGCTAGTCTTTGGCTTTACTCAGCTAGTTTAGAGCATATTTAGCTAGATATAGGTTACATTCAGTCAGTTTTAGGTATTACTCAGCTAGTTTAGAGCATATTTAGCTAGATATAGGTTACATTCGGTCAGTTTTAGGTATTACTCAGCTGGTTTAGAGCATATCTAGCTAGATATAGGTTACATTCCGTCCGTTTTTTAGTATTTCTCAGCAAGTTTATAGCGTATTTAGCTAGATATAGGTAACATTCATACAGTTTTAGGTATTACTCAGCTAGTTTATAGCATATTTAGCTAGATATAGATTACATTCAGACAGTTTTAGGTATTACTCAGCTAGTTTAGAGCATATTAACTAGTTATAGGTTACATTAAGCTAGTTATAGGTATTACTCAGCTAGTTTAGAGCCTATTTAGCTAGATATAGGTTACATTCAGTCAGTTTTAGGTATTACTCAGCTAGTTTATAACATATTTAGCTAGATATAGGTTACATTCAGACAGTTTTAGGTATTACTCAGCTAGTTTAGAGCATATTTAGCTAGTTATAGGTTACATTCAGCTAGTTTTAGGGTTTACTCAGCTTGTTTAGAGCATATTTAGCTAGTTATAGGTTACATTCACCTAGTTTTAGGGTTTACTCAGCTTGTTTAGATGATATTCAGCTATTTATAGGTATCATTCGGCTCGTTTTAGGTATTACTCATCAAGTTATTTGCATATTTAGCTAGTTATAAGTTATATTCAGTTAGTTTTATGGTATACTCAGCTAGTTTAGAACATATTTAGCTAGATATAGGTTATATTCTGTCAGTTTTAGGTATTACTCAGCTAGTTTAGAGCAGATTTAACTAGATATACGGTACATTCTGTCAGTTTTAGGTATTACTCAGCTATTTTAGAGCATATTTAGCTAGTTATAGGTAACAATCGGTTTGTTTTAGGTTTTACTCAGCTAGTTTAGAGCATATTTAGCAAGATATAGGTTACATTCAGCTAGTTTTAGTGGTTACTAAGCAAGTTTAGAGCATTTATAGCTAGATATAGGTTACATTTAGTCAGTTTTAGGTATTACTCAGCTAATTTAGAGCATATTTAGCTAGATATAGGTAACATTCAGTCAGTTTTAGGTATTACTCAGCTAGTTTAGAACATACTTAGCTAGATATAGGGTACATTCAGTCAGTATTAGGTATTAATCAGCTAGATTAGAGCATATGTAGCTAGATATAGGTAACATTCGGCTAGTTTTAGGTATTACTCAGCTAGTTTAGAGCATATTTAGCTAGAAATAGGTAACATTCGGCTAGTTTTAGGTATTACTCAGCTAGTTAGGAGCATATTTATCTAGTTATAGGTTACATTCAGCTAGTTTTAGGGTTTACTCAGCTTGTTTAGATCATATTTAGATATTTATATGTATCATTTGCTAGTTTTAGGAATTACTCAGTGAGCTTATTGCATATTTAGCTAGATATTGGTAACATTCGGCGAGTTTTAGGTTTTACTCAGCTAGTTTAGAGCATATTTAACTAGATATATGTTACATTTGGCTAGTTGTAAGCATTACTCAGCTAGTTTAGAGCATATTTAGCTAGATATAGGATATATTCGGCTAATTTTAGGTATTACTCAGCTAGTTTAGAGCATATTTAGCTAGTTATAGGTTACATTCAGTGCGTTTTAGGGTTTACTCAGCTAGTTTAGTGCATATTTAGCTAGATATAGGTTACAATCAGTCAGTTTTAGGTATTACTCAGCTAGTTTAGAGCATTTTTCGCTAGACATAGGTTACATTATGTCAGTTTTAGGTATTACTCAGCTAGTTTAGAGCATATTTAGCTAGATATAGGTAACATTCGGCTAGTTGTAGGTATTACTCAGCTAGTTTAGAGCATATTTTACTAGTTATAGGTTACATTCAGGCAGTTTTATGGTTTACTCAGCTATTTTAGAGCATATATAGCTAGATACAGGTTATATTCAGTCAGCTTTAGGTATTACTCAGCTAGTTTAGAGCATATTTAGCTAGATATAGCTTAAATTCAGTCAGTTTTAGGTATTACTCAGCTAGTTTTGATCATATTATCTAGTTATAGGTTAACAATCGGCTAGCTTTAGGTTTTACTCAGCTAGTATAGAGCATCTTTAGCTAGATATAGGTTACATTCAGCTAGTTTTACGGTTTACTAAGCTAGTTTAGAGCATATATAGCCAGCTATTGGTTATATTCAGTCAGTTTTAGGTATTACTCAGCTAGTTTAGAGAATATTTATATAGATATAGGTTACATTCAGTCAGTTTTAGGTATTACTCAGCTAGTTTAGAACATATTTAGCTAGATATAGGTTACATTCGGTCAGCTTTAGGTATAACTCAGCTAGTTTAGAGCTTATTTAGCCAGATATAGGTAACATACGGCTAGTTATAGGTATGACTCAGCTAGTTTAGAGCATGTTTATCTAGATATAGGTAACATTCGCTTAGTTTTATGTATAACTCAGCTAGTTTAGAGCTTATTTCGCTAGTTATAGGTTACAATCTGCTAGTTTTAGGGTTTAATCAGCTTGTTTAGGTCATATTTAGATATTTATAGGTATCATTCGGCTAGTTTTAGGTATTACTCAGCGTGCTTATTGCATATTTAGCTAGATATAGGTAACATTCGGCTAGTTTTAGGTTTTACTCTGCTAGTTTAGAGCATATTTAACCAGATATATGTTACATTCTGCCAGTTGTAGGTATTACTCAGCTAGTTTAGAGGATCTTTTGCTAGATATAGGTTACATTCGGCTAGTTTTGGTATGACTCAGCAAGTTTAGTGCATATTTAGCTAGTTATAATTTACATTCAGTCAGTTTTAGGGTTTACTCAGCTCGTTTAGAGCATAATTAGCTAGATATAGGTTACATTCAGCTAGTTTTAGGTATTACTCAGCAAGTTTAGTGCATATTTAGCTAGTTATAGTTTACATTCAGTCAGTTTTAGGTTTTACTCAGCTCCTTTAGAGCATATTTAGCTAGATATAGGATCCATTCTGTCAGTCTTAGGTGTTACTCAGCTAGTTTAGAGTATATTTAGCTAGATATAGGTTACATTCAGTCAGTTTTCGTTATAACTCAGCTAGTTTAGAGCATATTTAGCTAGATATAGGTAACATTCGGCTAGTTTTAGGTGTTACTCAGCTAGTTTAGAGCATATTTAGCTAGATATAGGAAACATTCGGCTAGTTTTAGGTATTACTCAGCTGGTTTAGAGCATATTTAGCTAGATATAGGTTACATTCAGTCAGTATTAGGTATTACTCATCATGTTTAGAGCATATTAACTAGATATAGGATGCATTCGGTCAGTTTTAGGTATTACTCAGCTGGTTTAGAGCATATTTAGCTAGATAGAGGTTACATTCCGTCAGTTTTAGGTATTTCTCAGCAAGTTTAGAGCGTATTTAGCTAGATAAAGGTTACATTCATACAGTTTTAGGTATTACTCAGCTAGTTTATAGCATATTTAGCTAGATAAAGGTTACATTCAGACAGTTTTAGGTATTCCTCAGCTAGTTTAGAGCATATTTAGCTAGTTATAGGTTACATTCAGCTAGTTTTAGTGTTAACTCAGCTTGTTTAGATCATATTTAGCTAGATATAGGTTTCATTTAGTCAGTTTAAGTCATTTCTCAGCTAGTTTAGAGCGTATTTAGCTAGATATAGGTTACATTCAGTCAGTTTTAGGTATTTCTCAGCTCGTTTAGAGCGTATTTAGCTAGATATAAGTTACATTCAGTGAGTTTTAGTTATTACTCAGCTAGTTTAGAGCATATATAGCCAGCTATTGGTTACATTCAGTCAGTTTTAGGTATTACTCAGCTAGTTTAGAGAATATTTAGATAGATATAGGTTACATTCAGTCAGTTTTAGGTATTACTCAGCTAGTTTAGAACATATTTAGCTAGATATAGGTTACATTCAGTCAGTTTTAGGTATTACTCAGCTAGTTTATAGCATATTTAGCTAGATATAGGTTACATTCAGACTGTTTTAGGTATTACTCAGCTAGTTTAGAGCATATTTAGCTAGTTATAGGTTACATTCAGCTAGTTTTAGGGTTTACTCAGCTTGTTTAGATCATATTCAGCTATTTATAGGTATCATTCGGCTCGTTTTAGGTATTACTCATCGAGTTATTTGCATATTTAGCTAGTTATAGGTCATATTCAGTTAGTTTTATGGTATACTCAGCTAATTTAGAACATATTTAGCTAGATATAGGTTACATTCTGTCAGTTTTAGGTATTACTTAGCTAGTTTAGAGCATATTTAGCTAGATATAGGGTACATTCTGTCAGTTTTAGGTATTACTCAGCTATTTTAGAGCATATTTAGCTAGTTATAGGTAACAATCGGTTTGTTTTAGGTTTTACTCAGCTAGTTTAGAGCATATTTAGCTAGATATAGGTTACATTCAGCTAGTTTTAGTGGTTACTAAGCAAGTTTAGAGCATTTATAGCTAGATATAGGTTACATTCAGTCAGTTTTAGGTATTACTCAGCTAATTTAGAGCATATTTAGCTAGATATAGGTTACATTCAGTCAGTTTTAGGTATTACTCAGCTAGTTTAGAACATACTTAGCTAGATATAGGGTACATTCAGTCAGTATTAGGTATTACTCAGCTAGATTAGAGCATATTTAGCTAGAAATAGGTAACATTCGGCTAGATATAGGTTACATTCAGTCAGTTTTAGGTATTACTCAGCTAGTTTAGAACATATTTAGCTTGATATAGGTAACATTCGGCTAGTTTTAGGGTTTACTCAGCCAGTTTAAAGCATATTTATCTAGATATAGGTTACATTCAGTCAGTTTTAGGTATTACTCTGCTATTTTAGAGCATATTTAACTAGTTTTAGGTAACATTCGGCTAGTTTTAGGTTTTACTCAGCTAGTTTAGAGCATTTTTAGCTAGATATAGGTTTCATTCAGCTAGTTTAAGGTATTACTCAGCGTGCTTATTGCATATTTAGCTAGATATAGGTAACATTCGGCTAGTTTTAGGTTTTACTCTGCTAGTTTAGAGCATATTTAGCCAGATATATGTTACATTCGGCCTGTTGTAGGTATTACGCAGCTAGTTTAGAGGATATTTAGCTAGATATAAGTTACATACGGCTAGTTTTAGGTATTACTCAGCAAGTTAAGTGCATATTTAACTAGTTATAGCTTACATACTGTCAGTTTTAGGTGTTACTCAGCTAGTTTAGAGCATATTTAGCTAGATATAGGTTACATTCAGTCAGTTTTAGGTATAACTCAGCTAGTTTAGAGCATATTTAGCTAGATATAGGTAACATTCGGCTAGTTTTAGGTGTTACTCAGCTAGTTTAGAGCATATTTAGCTACATGTAGGTAACATTCGGCTAGTTTTAGGTATTACTCAGCTAGTTTAGAGCATATTTATCGAGATATAGGTTAATTTCAGTCAGTTTTAGGTACTACTCAGCTAGTTTAGAGCATATTTATCTAGTTATAGGTTACATTCAGCTAGACTTTGGCTTTACTCAGCTAGTTTAGAGCATATTTAGCTAGATATAGGTTACATTCAGTCATTTTTAGGTATTACTCAGCTAGTTTAGAGCATATTTAGCTAGATATAGGTTACATTCGGTCAGTTTTAGGTATTACTCAGCTGGTTTAGAGCATATCTAGCTAGATATAGGTTACATTCCGTCAGTTTTAGGTATTTCTCAGCAAGTTTATAGCGTATTTAGCTAGATATAGGTAACATTCATACAGTTTTAGGTATTACTCAGCTAGTTTATAGCATATTTAGCTAGATATAGATTACATTCAGACAGTTTTAGGTATTACTCAGCTAGTTTAGAGCATATTAACTAGTTATAGGTTACATTCAGCTAGTTATAGGTATTACTCAGCTAGTTTAGAGCCTATTTAGCTAGATATAGGTTACATTCAGTCAGTTTTAGGTATTACTCAGCTAGTTTATAACATATTTAGCTAGATATAGGTTACATTCAGACAGTTTTAGGTATTACTCAGCTAGTTTAGAGCATATTTAGGTAGTTATAGGTTACATTCAGCTAGTTTTAGGGTTTACTCAGCTTGTTTAGAGCATATTTAGCTAGTTATAAGTTACATTCACCTAGTTTTAGGGTTTACTCAGCTTGTTTAGATGATATTCAGCTATTTATAGGTATCATTCGGCTCGTTTTAGGTATTACTCATCAAGTTATTTGCATATTTAGCTAGTTATAGGTTATATTCAGTTAGTTTTATGGTATACTCAGCTAGTTTAGAACATATTTAGCTAGATATAGGTTATATTCTGTCAGTTTTAGGTATTACTCAGCTAGTTTAGAGCAGATTTAACTAGATATACGGTACATTCTGTCAGTTTTAGGTATTACTCAGCTATTTTAGAGCATATTTAGCTAGTTATAGGTAACAATCGGTTTGTTTTAGGTTTTACTCAGCTAGTTTAGAGCATATTTAGCAAGATATAGGTTACATTCAGCTAGTTTTAGTGGTTACTAAGCAAGTTTAGAGCATTTATAGCTAGATATAGGTTACATTTAGTCAGTTTTAGGTATTACTCAGCTAATTTAGAGCATATTTAGCTAGATATAGGTAACATTCAGTCAGTTTTAGGTATTACTCAGCTAGTTTAGAACATACTTAGCTAGATATAGGGTACATTCAGTCAGTATTAGGTATTACTCAGCTAGATTAGAGCATATGTAGCTAGATATAGGTAACATTCGGCTAGTTTTAGGTATTACTCAGCTAGTTTAGAGCATATTTAGCTAGAAATAGGTAACATTCGGCTAGTTTTAGGTATTACTCAGCTAGTTAGGAGCATATTTATCTAGTTATAGGTTACATTCAGCTAGTTTTAGGGTTTACTCAGCTTGTTTAGATCATATTTAGATATTTATATGTATCATTCGCTAGTTTTAGGAATTACTCAGTGAGCTTATTGCATATTTAGCTAGATATAGGTAACATTCGGCGAGTTTTAGGTTTTACTCAGCTAGTTTAGAGCATATTTAACTAGATATATGTTACATTTGGCTAGTTGTAAGCATTACTCAGCTAGTTTAGAGCATATTTAGCTAGATATAGGATATATTCGGCTAATTTTAGGTATTACTCAGCTAGTTTAGAGCATATTTAGCTAGTTATAGGTTACATTCAGTGCGTTTTAGGGTTTACTCAGCTACTTTAGTGCATATTTAGCTAGATATAGGTTACAATCAGTCAGTTTTAGGTATAACTCAGCTAGTTTAGAGCATTTTTCGCTAGACATAGGTTACATTATGTCAGTTTTAGGTATTACTCAGCTAGTTTAGAGCATATTTAGCTAGATATAGGTAACATTCGGCTAGTTGTAGGTATTACTCAGCTAGTTTAGAGCATATTTTACTAGTTATAGGTTACATTCAGTCAGTTTTATGGTTTACTCAGCTATTTTAGAGCATATATAGCTAGATACAGGTTATATTCAGTCAGCTTTAGGTATTACTCAGCTAGTTTAGAGCATATTTAGCTAGATATAGCTTAAATTCAGTCAGTTTTAGGTATTACTCAGCTAGTTTAGAGCATATTATCTAGTTATAGGTTAACAATCGGCTAGCTTTAGGTTTTACTCAGCTAGTATAGAGCATCTTTAGCTAGATATAGGTTACATTCAGCTAGTTTTACGGTTTACTAAGCTAGTTTAGAGCATATATAGCCAGCTATTGGTTATATTCAGTCAGTTTTAGGTATTACTCAGCTAGTTTAGAGAATATTTATATAGATATAGGTTACATTCAGTCAGTTTTAGGTATTACTCAGCTAGTTTAGAACATATTTAGCTAGATATAGGTTACATTCGGTCAGCTTTAGGTATAACTCAGCTAGTTTAGAGCTTATTTAGCCAGATATAGGTAACATTCGGCTAGTTATAGGTATGACTCAGCTAGTTTAGAGCATGTTTATCTAGATATAGGTAACATTCGCTTAGTTTTATGTATAACTCAGCTAGTTTAGAGCTTATTTCGCTAGTTATAGGTTACAATCTGCTAGTTTTAGGGTTTAATCAGCTTGTTTAGGTCATATTTAGCTATTTATAGGTATCATTCGGCTAGTTTTAGGTATTACTCAGCGTGCTTATTGCATATTTAGCTAGATATAGGTAACATTCGGCTAGTTTTAGGTTTTACTCTGCTAGTTTAGAGCATATTTAGCCAGATATATGTTACATTCTGCCAGTTGTAGGTATTACTCAGCTAGTTTAGAGGATCTTTTGCTAGATATAGGTTACATTCGGCTAGTTTTGGTATGACTCAGCAAGTTAAGTGCATATTTAGCTAGTTATAATTTACATTCAGTCAGTTTTAGGGTTTACTCAGCTCGTTTAGAGCATATTTAGCTAGATATAGGTTACATTCAGCTAGTTTTAGGTATTACTCAGCAAGTTTAGTGCATATTTAGCTAGTTATAGTTTACATTCAGTCAGTTTTAGGTTTTACTCAGCTCCTTTAGAGCATATTTAGCTAGATATAGGTTCCATTCTGTCAGTCTTAGGTGTTACTCAGCTAGTTTAGAGCATATTTAGCTAGATATAGGTTACATTCAGTCAGTTTTCGGTATAACTCAGCTAGTTTAGAGCATATTTAGCTAGATATAGGTAACATTCGGCTAGTTTTAGGTGTTACTCAGCTAGTTTAGAGCATATTTAGCTAGATATAGGAAACATTCGGCTAGTTTTAGGTATTACTCAGCTAGTTTAGAGCATATTTATCGAGATATAGGTTAATTTCAGTCAGTTTTAGGTACTACTCAGGTAGTTTAGAGCATATTTAGCTAGTTATAGGTTACATTCAGCTAGTTTTAGGGTTTACTCAGCTAGTTTAGAGCATATTTAGCTAGATATAAGTTACATTCAGTCAGTATTAGGTATTACTCATCTAGTTTAGAGCATATTAACTAGATATAGGATGCATTCGGTCAGTTTTAGGTATTACTCAGCTGGTTTAGAGCATATTTAGCTAGATAGAGGTTACATTCCGTCAGTGTTAGGTATTTCTCAGCAAGTTTAGAGCGTATTTAGCTAGATATAGGTTACATTCATACAGTTTTAGGTATTACTCAGCTAGTTTATAGCATATTTAGCTAGATAAAGGTTACATTCAGACAGTTTTAGGTATTCCTCAGCTAGTTTAGAGCATATTTAGCTAGTTATAGGTTACATTCAGCTAGTTTTAGTGTTAACTCAGCTTGTTTAGATCATATTTAGCTAGATATAGGATTCATTTAGTCAGTTTAAGTCATTTCTCAGCTAGTTTAGAGCGTATTTAGCTAGATATAGGTTACATTCAGTCAGTTTTAGGTATTTCTCAGCTAGTTTAGAGCGTATTTAGCTAGATATAGGTTACATTCAGTGAGTTTTAGTTATTACTCAGCTAGTTTAGAGCATATATAGCCAGCTATTGGTTACATTCAGTCAGTTTTAGGTATTACTCAGCTAGTTTAGAGAATATTTAGATAGATATAGGTTACATTCAGTCAGTTTTAGGTATTACTCAGCTAGTTTAGAACATATTTAGCTAGATATAGGTTACATTCAGTCAGTTTTAGGTATTACTCAGCTAGTTTATAGCATATTTAGCTAGATATAGGTTACATTCAGACAGTTTTAGGTATTACTCAGCTAGTTTAGAGCATATTTAGCTAGTTATAGGTTACATTCAGCTAGTTTTAGGGTTTACTCAGCTTGTTTAGATCATATTCAGCTATTTATAGGTATCATTCGGCTCGTTTTAGGTATTACTCATCGAGTTATTTGCATATTTAGCTAGTTATAGGTCATATTCAGTTAGTTTTATGGTATACTCAGCTAGTTTAGAACATATTTAGCTAGATATAGGTTACATTCTGTCAGTTTTAGGTATTACTTAGCTAGTTTAGAGCAGATTTAGCTAGATATAGGGTACATTCTGTCAGTTTTAGGTATTACTCAGCTATTTTAGAGCATATTTAGCTAGTTATAGGTAACAATCGGTTTGTTTTAGGTTTTACTCAGCTAGTTTAGAGCATATTTAGCTAGATATAGGTTACATTCAGCTAGTTTTAGTGGTTACTAAGCAAGTTTAGAGCATTTATAGCTAGATATAGGTTACATTCAGTCAGTTTTAGGTATTACTCAGCTAATTTAGAGCATATTTAGCTAGATATAGGTTACATTCAGTCAGTTTTAGGTATTACTCAGCTAGTTTAGAACATACTTAGCTAGATATAGGGTACATTCAGTCAGTATTAGGTATTACTCAGCTAGATTAGAGCATATGTAGCTAGATATAGGTAACATTCGGCTAGTTTTAGGTATTACTCAGCTAGTTTAGAGCATATTTAGCTAGAAATAGGTAACATTCGGCTAGATATAGGTTACATTCAGTCAGTTTTAGGTATTACTCAGCTAGATTAGAACATATTTAGCTTGATATAGGTAACATTCGGCTAGTTTTAGGGTTTACTCAGCCAGTTTAAAGCATATTTATCTAGATATAGGTTACATTCAGTCAGTTTTAGGTATTACTCTGCTATTTTAGAGCATATTTAACTAGTTTTTAGGTAACATTCGGCTAGTTTTAGGTTTTACTCAGCTAGTTTAGAGCATTTTTAGCTAGATATAGGTTTCATTCAGCTAGTTTAAGGTATTACTCAGCGTGCTTATTGCATATTTAGCTAGATATAGGTAACATTCGGCTAGTTGTAGGTTTTACTCTGCTAGTTTAGAGCATATTTAGCCAGATATATGTTACATTCGGCCTGTTGTAGGTATTACGCAGCTAGTTTAGAGGATATTTAGCTAGATATAAGTTACATACGGCTAGTTTTAGGTATTACTCAGCAAGTTAAGTGCATATTTAACTAGTTATAGTTTACATTCAGTCAGTTTTAGGGTTTACTCAGCTCCTTTAGAGCATATTTAGCTAGATATAGCTTACATACTGTCAGTTTTAGGTGTTACTCAGCTAGTTTAGAGCATATTTAGCTAGATATAGGTTACATTCAGTCAGTTTTAGGTATAACTCAGCTAGTTTAGAGCATATTTAGCTAGATATAGGTAACATTCGGCTAGTTTTAGGTGTTAATCAGCTAGTTTAGAGCATATTTTGCTAGATATAGGTAACATTCGGCTAGTTTTAGGTATTACTCAGCTAGTTTAGAGCATATTTATCGAGATATAGGTTAATTTCAGTCAGTTTTAGGTACTACTCAGCTAGTTTAGAGCATATTTAGCTAGTTATAGGTTACATTCAGCTAGTTTTAGTGTTTACTCAGCTAGTTTAGAGCATATTTAGCTAGATATAGGTTACATTCAGTCAGTTTTAGGTATTACTCAGCTAGTTTAGAGCATATTTAGCTAGATATAGGTTACATTCGGTCAGTTTTAGGTATTACTCAGCTGGTTTAGACCATATTTCGCTAGATATAGGCTACATTCCGTCAGTTTTAGGTATTTCTCAGCATGTTTAGAGCGTATTTAGCTAGATATAGGCTACATTCATACAGTTTTAGGTATTACTCAGCTAGTTTATAGCATATTTAGCTAGATATAGGTTACATTCAGACAGTTTTAGGTATTACTCAGCTAGTTTAGAGCATATTTAGCTAGTTATAGGTTACATTCAGCTAGTTTTAGGGTTAACTCAGCTTGTTTAGAACATATTTAGCTAGATATAGGTTACATTCAGTCAGTTTAAGTCATTTCTCAGCTAGTTTAGAGCGTATTTAGCTAGATATTGGTTATATTCAGTCAGTTTTAGGTATTTCTCAGCTAGTTTAGAGCGAATTTAGCTAGATATAGGTTACATTCAGTGAGTTTTAGTTACAACTCAGCTAGTTTAGAGAATATTTAGCTAGTTATAGGTTACATTCAGCTAGTTATAGGTATTACTCAGCTAGTTTAGAGCCTCTTTAGCTAGATATAGGTTACATTCAGTCAGTTTTAGGTATTACTCAGCTAGTTTATAGCATATTTAGCTAGATATAGGTTACATTCAGACAGTTTTAGGTATTACTCAGCTAGTTTAGAGCATATTTAGCTACTTATAGGTTACTTTCAGCTAGTTTTAGGGTTTACTCAGCTTGTTTAGATCATATTCAGCTATTTATAGGTATCATTCGGCTCGTCTTAGGTATTACTCATCGAGTTATTTGCATATTTAGCTAGTTTTAGGTTATATTCAGTTAGTTTTATGGTATACTCAGCTAGTTTAGAACATATTTAGCTAGATATAGGTTACATTCTGTCAGTTTTAGGTATTACTCAGCTAGTTTAGAGCAGATTTAGCTAGATACAGGGTACATTCTGTCAGTTTTAGGTATTACTAAGATCTTTTAGAGCATATTTAGCTAGTTATAGATAACAATCGGTTTGTTTAAGGTTTTACTCAGCTAGTTTAGAGCATATTTAGCTAGATATAGGTTAGATTCAGCTAGTTTTAGTGGTTACTAAGCAAGTTTAGAGCATTTATAGCTAGATATAGGTTACATTCAGTCAGTTTTAGGTATTACTCAGCTAATTTAGAGCATATTTAGCTAGATCTAGGTTACATTCAGTCAGTTTTAGTTATTACTCAGCTAGTTTAGAACATACTTATCTAGATATAGGTCACATTCAATCAGTATTAGGTATTACTCAGCTAGATTAGAGCATATGTAGCTAGATATAGGTAACATTCGGCTAGTTTTAGGTATTACTCAGCTAGTTTAGAGCATATTTAGCTAGAAATAGGTAACATTCGGCTAGTTTTAGGTATTACTCAGCTAGGTTGGAGCATATTTAGCTAGTTATAGGTTACATTCAGCTAGTTTTAGGGTTTACTCAGCTTGTTTAGATCATATTTAGCTATTTATATGTATCATTCGGCTAGTTTTAGGTATTACTCAGTGAGCTTATTGCATATTTAGCTAGATATAGGTAACATTCGGCGAGTTTTAGGTTTTACTCAGCTAGTTTAAAGCATATTTAACTAGATATATGTTTCATTTGGCTAGTTGTAAGTATTACTCAGCTAGTTTAGAGCATATTTAGCTAGATATAGGTTACATTCAGCTAGTTTTAGGGTTTACTAAGCTAGTTTAGAACATATATAGCCAGATATTGGTTACATTCAGTCAGTTTTAGGTATTACTCAGCTAGTTTAGAGCATATTTAGATAGATATAGGTTACATTCAGTCAGTTTTAGGTATTACTCAGCTAGTTTAGAACATATTTAGCTAGATATAGGTTACATTCGGTCAGTTTTAGGGTTTACTCAGCCAGTTTAAAATCATATTTAGCTAGATATTGGTTACATTCAGTCAGTTTTAGGTATTACTCAGCTAGTTTAGAGCATATTTAGATAGATATAGGTTACATTCAGTCAGTTTTAGGTATTACTCAGCTAGTTTAGAACATATTTAGCTAGATATAGGTTACATTCGGTCAGTTTTAGGTATAACTCAGCTTGTTTAGATCATATTTAGCTAGATATAGGTTACATTCAGTCAGTTTAAGTCATTTCTCAGGTAGTTTAGAGCGTATTTAGCTAGATATAGATTATATTCAGTCAGTTTTAGGTATGACTCAGCTAGTTAAGAGCATATTTATCAAGATATAGGTAACATTCGCTTAGTTTTATGTATAACTCAGCTAGTTTAGAGCTTATTTCGCTAGTTATAGGTTACATTCAGCTAGTTTTAGGGTTTAATCAGCTTATTTAGGTCATATTTAGCTATTTATCGGTATCGTTCGGCTAGTTTTAGGTATTACTCAGCGTGCTTATTGCATATTTAGCTAGATATACGTTTCATTCAGCTAGTTTTAGGTATTACTCAGCGAGTTTAGAGCATATTTAGCTAGATATAGGTAACATTCGGCTAGTTGTAGGTATTACTCAGCTAGTTTAGAGCATGTTTTGCTAGTTATAGGTTACATTCAGTCATTGTCATTTAGACTTTCACGGCCCGTGTTATTATTCATAATGTTGAATTTTGGGCTTATGCCGTGTTTTATTATATTGCAATTCGACGCGTTTCGAAAGAAACCATGTCTTTCATCGTCAGGAATAATCTGGAATACGACAATGTTGCTAAGAGAAAGCAACGAAGAACATATAGAAGGTGCCCAAAGATGGACGCCATTATAGCCCCATGTTAGGGACAACGGAAAGCAGCAGTGAATTACTTTCTCAGGGTTCTGATAATAGGTAGCCAGGATTCACTGAGATTGTAGCCGGTGTCGCGGTTGAAATTATCAGGGTGTTTACGTATTTCAACCGCCTCCCTGATGATTCTGGGACGATATTGCTTTATACGGGCAAGAACATCCACCCCTTGGAACATGACATCATGGCCAGGTGTTAAAGCATGATCGGCAACAGCTGATTTATCAGGTTGAATGAGTCTGATACATCTATTATGTTCCTTAATGCGAGTGCATATTGTTCTCGAAGTCTGCCCGATGTAAACCTTGCCACAAGTACAGGGAACTCTGTAGATACCCGGTTGTTGCAATTTAGGCAAACTGTCCTTAGTTGGTCGCAGGAGTTGCCTAATCTTAACAGAAGTTCCAAATACAGTCCGTATGTTGTATCGACGTAGGATTTTCGCAATACGATCCGTTGTGTTATGTATGTACGGAAGGTAAGCAGTTCCTCTTACATCTCTTTTCTCAACTGACGTCCTATTATTATTTGTTGGTTTCAGAACCGTAGAAATCAAAGCCTTGCTATAACCGTTGCTCTCAAAGGTGGTTCGCAGGGTGTTAATTTCTTCTTGTAAAGAAGACACTTCACAAATCCTCCTAGCCCTGGTAGTTAGAGTTGTAAGGATACCATGTTTCTGGGCAGGGTGATGGTGAGAACTTGCGTGGAGATATCTATTGGTGTGTGTTGGCTTACGAAAAACGCTGTGTCCTAAAGATCCATCCTCTTTCTTGGTGACGAGAACATCTAAAAAAGGTATTTTGCCGTCAGATTCCTTTTCCATGGTGAAACAAATAGAAGGGTGCTGGAGATTAAGGTGATCCAGGAAATGGCTAAGATTTTCCTCACCTTCCGTCCAAACAACGAACGTGTCATCCACATAACGCCACCAGATCTTCGGTTTGAAAGGAGCCGACGACAAAGCTTTCTCTTCAAAGTTCTCCATGAAGAAATTAGCCACAACAGGAGAGAGAGGACTACCCATGGCCACACCATCAGTCTGCTCATAAAAATTCCCATTCCATAGAAAGTAGGAGGAGGTCATGCAGTGATAAAAAAGTCTTGTGATGTCTTCAGGAAAAAGGCCATTAATGAGAGACATAACACCATCAATAGGTACTCTCGTAAACAGAGACACCACGTCGAGACTCACTAGAATATCACCCGGCTGAAGTGTTATAGCTTTTAACTTTTCCACGAAGTGTGTGGAATCCTTAATGTACGAAGGCGTGTTACCCAGAAGCGGCTGAAGTAGTCTACCTAAGTATTTGGAAAGGGCATATGTAGGAGAACCAATCGTACTAACAATGGGTCTAAGAGGAACATCGTCCTTATGTATTTTAGGAAGACCATAGAGTCTCGGAGGAATAGCATCCCCTGGAAGGAGAGTCTTCGCTGCATCCGCTGGAATAGATGATTGCTTGATCAATTTGACGGTGACATTTGAGTAGCGAGTAGTAGGATCACGACTATTAATCCTATATACAGGATCTGATAACAAAGACGAGATCTTAGAATCATAATCAACCTTATCCAATACCACTGTCGCATTACCCTTGTCAGCGGGGAGAACGATAATATCAGAATTGTCCCTTAGATCTTTAAGTGCCCGGCTTTCACCTTGTTTTAAGTTGGTGTTAGGTGGCTTAGCTGTCTTGAGAACTCGGGAACATTCTTGCCTGGCTTCCTCGGCCTCTTCAGGTGTGAGGTGATGTACTGAGGATTCTACGGATGTAATAAGTTCTTCAATAGGAATTCTTCTAGGCGCTACAGCAAAATTGAGACCTTTAGCGAGAACTGCCTGTTGGGTATCACTTAGGGGGTTGCTGGACAAATTTACGACAACCTTGTTAGCATCAAGTCTAATGGCTTGAGATTTCTGCAACTGACATAACCTATCATATTTGGAAATATGTCTGTCCCTCACCTGATCTAGAACGCTGTTAGCTTGCACTGAAGAAATACGATCGAAGATATTCCATAATTCCTCACTTACGAAGTTTGAGAGGCGTAGATGTAGCTGTAGTAACTCCCTCGAAATAAAATCTAACTGCTTACGAGTATGCTGTAACCTCTCTATCAATAACGCCTTGCTTGCACGACGATAGATTCTCGTTGCCTTAGGTGTTCTGAAGGAATGCTTCAACATAACAAAATTCGGTAGAATATCATGATCCCGGCATCTTAGGAGAAAAGCGAGTGAAGAGATTAGACACACCTTCTTGCGTCGTAACCTACTGAATCTAGACATCAGTCGGAAAATATCCTCCCCATAGAGGTTTCTAATATTGTCATTTAGACTTTCACGGCCCGTGTTATTATTCATAATGTTGAATTTTGGGCTTATGCCGTGTTTTATTATATTGCAATTCGACGCGTTTCGAAAGAAACCATGTCTTTCATCGTCAGGAATAATCTGGAATACGACAATGTTGCTAAGAGAAAGCAACGAAGAACATATAGAAGGTGCCCAAAGATGGACGCCATTATAGCCCCATGTTAGGGACAACGGAAAGCAGCAGTGAATTACTTTCTCAGGGTTCTGATAATAGGTAGCCAGGATTCACTGAGATTGTAGCCGGTGTCGCGGTTGAAATTATCAGGGTGTTTACGTATTTCAACCGCCTCCCTGATGATTCTGGGACGATATTGCTTTATACGGGCAAGAACATCCACCCCTTGGAACATGACATCATGGCCAGGTGTTAAAGCATGATCGGCAACAGCTGATTTATCAGGTTGAATGAGTCTGATACATCTATTATGTTCCTTAATGCGAGTGCATATTGTTCTCGAAGTCTGCCCGATGTAAACCTTGCCACAAGTACAGGGAACTCTGTAGATACCCGGTTGTTGCAATTTAGGCAAACTGTCCTTAGTTGGTCGCAGGAGTTGCCTAATCTTAACAGAAGTTCCAAATACAGTCCGTATGTTGTATCGACGTAGGATTTTCGCAATACGATCCGTTGTGTTATGTATGTACGGAAGGTAAGCAGTTCCTCTTACATCTCTTTTCTCAACTGACGTCCTATTATTATTTGTTGGTTTCAGAACCGTAGAAATCAAAGCCTTGCTATAACCGTTGCTCTCAAAGGTGGTTCGCAGGGTGTTAATTTCTTCTTGTAAAGAAGACACTTCACAAATCCTCCTAGCCCTGGTAGTTAGAGTTGTAAGGATACCATGTTTCTGGGCAGGGTGATGGTGAGAACTTGCGTGGAGATATCTATTGGTGTGTGTTGGCTTACGAAAAACGCTGTGTCCTAAAGATCCATCCTCTTTCTTGGTGACGAGAACATCTAAAAAAGGTATTTTGCCGTCAGATTCCTTTTCCATGGTGAAACAAATAGAAGGGTGCTGGAGATTAAGGTGATCCAGGAAATGGCTAAGATTTTCCTCACCTTCCGTCCAAACAACGAACGTGTCATCCACATAACGCCACCAGATCTTCGGTTTGAAAGGAGCCGACGACAAAGCTTTCTCTTCAAAGTTCTCCATGAAGAAATTAGCCACAACAGGAGAGAGAGGACTACCCATGGCCACACCATCAGTCTGCTCATAAAAAATTCCCATTCCATAGAAAGTAGGAGGAGGTCATGCAGTGATAAAAAAGTCTTGTGATGTCTTCAGGAAAAAGGCCATTAATGAGAGACATAACACCATCAATAGGTACTCTCGTAAACAGAGACACCACGTCGAGACTCACTAGAATATCACCCGGCTGAAGTGTTATAGCTTTTAACTTTTCCACGAAGTGTGTGGAATCCTTAATGTACGAAGGCGTGTTACCCAGAAGCGGCTGAAGTAGTCTACCTAAGTATTTGGAAAGGGCATATGTAGGAGAACCAATCGTACTAACAATGGGTCTAAGAGGAACATCGTCCTTATGTATTTTAGGAAGACCATAGAGTCTCGGAGGAATAGCATCCCCTGGAAGGAGAGTCTTCGCTGCATCCGCTGGAATAGATGATTGCTTGATCAATTTGACGGTGACATTTGAGTAGCGAGTAGTAGGATCACGACTATTAATCCTATATACAGGATCTGATAACAAAGACGA
Organism: Meconema thalassinum; assembly: GCA_946902985.2. NCBI lineage: Eukaryota > Metazoa > Arthropoda > Insecta > Orthoptera > Tettigoniidae > Meconema > Meconema thalassinum. The sequence goes on along the minus strand of CAMPQE020000277.1, from coordinate 89,545 downwards.
GATCTTAGAATCATAATCAACCTTATCCAATACCACTGTCGCATTACCCTTGTCAGCGGGGAGAACGATAATATCAGAATTGTCCCTTAGATCTTTAAGTGCCCGGCTTTCACCTTGTTTTAAGTTGGTGTTAGGTGGCTTAGCTGTCTTGAGAACTCGGGAACATTCTTGCCTGGCTTCCTCGGCCTCTTCAGGTGTGAGGTGATGTACTGAGGATTCTACGGATGTAATAAGTTCTTCAATAGGAATTCTTCTAGGCGCTACAGCAAAATTGAGACCTTTAGCGAGAACTGCCTGTTGGGTATCACTTAGGGGGTTGCTGGACAAATTTACGACAACCTTGTTAGCATCAAGTCTAATGGCTTGAGATTTCTGCAACTGACATAACCTATCATATTTGGAAATATGTCTGTCCCTCACCTGATCTAGAACGCTGTTAGCTTGCACTGAAGAAATACGATCGAAGATATTCCATAATTCCTCACTTACGAAGTTTGAGAGGCGTAGATGTAGCTGTAGTAACTCCCTCGAAATAAAATCTAACTGCTTACGAGTATGCTGTAACCTCTCTATCAATAACGCCTTGCTTGCACGACGATAGATTCTCGTTGCCTTAGGTGTTCTGAAGGAATGCTTCAACATAACAAAATTCGGTAGAATATCATGATCCCGGCATCTTAGGAGAAAAGCGAGTGAAGAGATTAGACACACCTTCTTGCGTCGTAACCTACTGAATCTAGACATCAGTCGGAAAATATCCTCCCCATAGAGGTTTCTAATATTGTCATTTAGACTTTCACGGCCCGTGTTATTATTCATAATGTTGAATTTTGGGCTTATGCCGTGTTTTATTATATTGCAATTCGACGCGTTTCGAAAGAAACCATGTCTTTCATCGTCAGGAATAATCTGGAATACGACAATGTTGCTAAGAGAAAGCAACGAAGAACATATAGAAGGTGCCCAAAGATGGACGCCATTATAGCCCCATGTTAGGGACAACGGAAAGCAGCAGTGAATTACTTTCTCAGGGTTCTGATAATAGGTAGCCAGGATTCACTGAGATTGTAGCCGGTGTCGCGGTTGAAATTATCAGGGTGTTTACGTATTTCAACCGCCTCCCTGATGATTCTGGGACGATATTGCTTTATACGGGCAAGAACATCCACCCCTTGGAACATGACATCATGGCCAGGTGTTAAAGCATGATCGGCAACAGCTGATTTATCAGGTTGAATGAGTCTGATACATCTATTATGTTCCTTAATGCGAGTGCATATTGTTCTCGAAGTCTGCCCGATGTAAACCTTGCCACAAGTACAGGGAACTCTGTAGATACCCGGTTGTTGCAATTTAGGCAAACTGTCCTTAGTTGGTCGCAGGAGTTGCCTAATCTTAACAGAAGTTCCAAATACAGTCCGTATGTTGTATCGACGTAGGATTTTCGCAATACGATCCGTTGTGTTATGTATGTACGGAAGGTAAGCAGTTCCTCTTACATCTCTTTTCTCAACTGACGTCCTATTATTATTTGTTGGTTTCAGAACCGTAGAAATCAAAGCCTTGCTATAACCGTTGCTCTCAAAGGTGGTTCGCAGGGTGTTAATTTCTTCTTGTAAAGAAGACACTTCACAAATCCTCCTAGCCCTGGTAGTTAGAGTTGTAAGGATACCATGTTTCTGGGCAGGGTGATGGTGAGAACTTGCGTGGAGATATCTATTGGTGTGTGTTGGCTTACGAAAAACGCTGTGTCCTAAAGATCCATCCTCTTTCTTGGTGACGAGAACATCTAAAAAAGGTATTTTGCCGTCAGATTCCTTTTCCATGGTGAAACAAATAGAAGGGTGCTGGAGATTAAGGTGATCCAGGAAATGGCTAAGATTTTCCTCACCTTCCGTCCAAACAACGAACGTGTCATCCACATAACGCCACCAGATCTTCGGTTTGAAAGGAGCCGACGACAAAGCTTTCTCTTCAAAGTTCTCCATGAAGAAATTAGCCACAACAGGAGAGAGAGGACTACCCATGGCCACACCATCAGTCTGCTCATAAAAATTCCCATTCCATAGAAAGTAGGAGGAGGTCATGCAGTGATAAAAAAGTCTTGTGATGTCTTCAGGAAAAAGGCCATTAATGAGAGACATAACACCATCAATAGGTACTCTCGTAAACAGAGACACCACGTCGAGACTCACTAGAATATCACCCGGCTGAAGTGTTATAGCTTTTAACTTTTCCACGAAGTGTGTGGAATCCTTAATGTACGAAGGCGTGTTACCCAGAAGCGGCTGAAGTAGTCTACCTAAGTATTTGGAAAGGGCATATGTAGGAGAACCAATCGTACTAACAATGGGTCTAAGAGGAACATCGTCCTTATGTATTTTAGGAAGACCATAGAGTCTCGGAGGAATAGCATCCCCTGGAAGGAGAGTCTTCGCTGCATCCGCTGGAATAGATGATTGCTTGATCAATTTGACGGTGACATTTGAGTAGCGAGTAGTAGGATCACGACTATTAATCCTATATACAGGATCTGATAACAAAGACGAGATCTTAGAATCATAATCAACCTTATCCAATACCACTGTCGCATTACCCTTGTCAGCGGGGAGAACGATAATATCAGAATTGTCCCTTAGATCTTTAAGTGCCCGGCTTTCACCTTGTTTTAAGTTGGTGTTAGGTGGCTTAGCTGTCTTGAGAACTCGGGAACATTCTTGCCTGGCTTCCTCGGCCTCTTCAGGTGTGAGGTGATGTACTGAGGATTCTACGGATGTAATAAGTTCTTCAATAGGAATTCTTCTAGGCGCTACAGCAAAATTGAGACCTTTAGCGAGAACTGCCTGTTGGGTATCACTTAGGGGGTTGCTGGACAAATTTACGACAACCTTGTTAGCATCAAGTCTAATGGCTTGAGATTTCTGCAACTGACATAACCTATCATATTTGGAAATATGTCTGTCCCTCACCTGATCTAGAACGCTGTTAGCTTGCACTGAAGAAATACGATCGAAGATATTCCATAATTCCTCACTTACGAAGTTTGAGAGGCGTAGATGTAGCTGTAGTAACTCCCTCGAAATAAAATCTAACTGCTTACGAGTATGCTGTAACCTCTCTATCAATAACGCCTTGCTTGCACGACGATAGATTCTCGTTGCTGTAGCGCCTAGAAGAATTCCTATTGAAGAACTTATTACATCCGTAGAATCCTCAGTACATCACCTCACACCTGAAGAGGCCGAGGAAGCCAGGCAAGAATGTTCCCGAGTTCTCAAGACAGCTAAGCCACCTAACACCAACTTAAAACAAGGTGAAAGCCGGGCACTTAAAGATCTAAGGGACTATTCTGATATTATCGTTCTCCCCGCTGACAAGGGTAATGCGACAGTGGTATTGGATAAGGTTGATTATGATTCTAAGATCTCGTCTTTGTTAACAGATCCTGTATATAGGATTAATAGTCGTGATCCTACTACTCGCTACTCAAATGTCACCGTCAAATTGATCAAGCAATCATCTATTCCAGCGGATGCAGCGAAGACTCTCCTTCCAGGGGATGCTATTCCTCCGAGACTCTATGGTCTTCCTAAAATACATAAGGACGATGTTCCTCTTAGACCCATTGTTAGTACGATTGGTTCTCCTACATATGCCCTTTCCAAATACTTAGGTAGACTACTTCAGCCGCTTCTGGGTAACACGCCTTCGTACATTAAGGATTCCACACACTTCGTGGAAAAGTTAAAAGCTATAACACTTCAGCCGCGTGATATTCTAGTGAGTCTCGACGTGGTGTCTCTGTTTACGAGAGTACCTATTGATGGTGTTATGTCTCTCATTAATGGCCTTTTTCCTGAAGACATCACAAGACTTTTTTATCACTGCATGACCTCCTCCTACTTTCTATGGAATGGGAATTTTTATGAGCAGACTGATGGTGTGGCCATGGGTAGTCCTCTCTCTCCTGTTGTGGCTAATTTCTTCATGGAGAACTTTGAAGAGAAAGCTTTGTCGTCGGCTCCTTTCAAACCGAAGATCTGGTGGCGTTATGTGGATGACACGTTCGTTGTTTGGACGGAAGGTGAGGAAAATCTTAGCCATTTCCTGGATCACCTTAATCTCCAGCACCCTTCTATTTGTTTCACCATGGAAAAGGAATCTGACGGCAAAATACCTTTTTTAGATGTTCTCGTCACCAAGAAAGAGGATGGATCTTTAGGACACAGCGTTTTTCGTAAGCCAACACACACCAATAGATATCTCCACGCAAGTTCTCACCATCACCCTGCCCAGAAACATGGTATCCTTACAACTCTAACTACCAGGGCTAGGAGGATTTGTGAAGTGTCTTCTTTACAAGAAGAAATTAACACCCTGCGAACCACCTTTGAGAGCAACGGTTATAGCAAGGCTTTGATTTCTACGGTTCTGAAACCAACAAATAATAATAGGACGTCAGTTGAGAAAAGAGATGTAAGAGGAACTGCTTACCTTCCGTACATACATAACACAACGGATCGTATTGCGAAAATCCTACGTCGATACAACATACGGACTGTATTTGGAACTTCTGTTAAGATTAGGCAACTCCTGCGACCAACTAAGGACAGTTTGCCTAAATTGCAACAACCGGGTATCTACAGAGTTCCCTGTACTTGTGGCAAGGTTTACATCGGGCAGACTTCGAGAACAATATGCACTCGCATTAAGGAACATAATAGATGTATCAGACTCATTCAACCTGATAAATCAGCTGTTGCCGATCATGCTTTAACACGTGGCCATGATGTCATGTTCCAAGGGGTGGATGTTCTTGCCCGTATAAAGCAATATCGTCCCAGAATCATCAGGGAGGCGGTTGAAATACGTAAACACCCTGATAATTTCAACCGCGACACCGGCTACAATCTCAGTGAATCCTGGCTACCTATTATCAGAACCCTGAGAAAGTAATTCACTGCTGCTTTCCGTTGTCCCTAACATGGGGCTATAATGGCGTCCATCTTTGGGCACCTTCTATATGTTCTTCGTTGCTTTCTCTTAGCAACATTGTCGTATTCCAGATTATTCCTGACGATGAAAGACATGGTTTCTTTCGAAACGCGTCGAATTGCAATATAATAAAACACGGCATAAGCCCAAAATTCAACATTATGAATTACATTCAGTCAGTTTTAGGGTTTACTCAGCTATTTTAGAGCATATTTAGCTAGATACAGGTTATACTCAGTCAGCTTTAGGTATTACTCAGCTAGTTTAGAGCATATTTAGCTAGATATAGGTTACATTCAGCTAGTTTTAGGGTTTACTAAGCTAGTTTAGAACATATATAGCCAGATATTGGTTACATTCAGTCAGTTTTAGGTATTACTCAGCTACTTTAGAGCATATTTAGATAGATATAGGTTACATTCAGTCAGTTTTAGGTATTACTCAGCTAGTTTAGAACATATTTAGCTAGATATAGGTTACATTCGGTCAGTTTTAGGTATAACTCAGCTAGTTTAGAGCATATTTAGCCAGATATAGGTAACATTCGGCTAGTTATAGGTATGACTCAGCTAGTTTAGAGCATATTTATCTAGATATAGGTAACATTCGCTTAGTTTTATGTATAACTCAGTTAGTTTAGAGCTTATTTCGCTAGTTATAGGTTACATTCAGCTAGTTTTAGGGTTTAATCAGCTTGTTTAGGTCATATTTAGCTATTTATCGGTATCATTCCGCTAGTTTTAGGTATTACTCAGCGTGCTTATTGCATATTTAGCTAGATATAGGTAACATTCGGCTAGTTTTAGGTTTTACTCTGTTAGTTTAGAGCATATTTAGCCAGATATAAGTTACATTCGGCCAGTTGTAGGTATTACTCAGCTAGTTTAGAGGATATTTAGCTAGATATAGGTTACATTCGGCTAGTTTTAGGTATTACTCAGCAAGTTTAGTGCATATTTAGCTAGTTATAGTTTACATTCAGTCAGTTTTAGGGTTTACTCAGCTCCTTTAGAGCATATTTAGCTAGATATAAGTTCCATTCTGTCAGTTTTAGGTGTTACTCAGCTAGTTTAGAGCATATTTAGCTAGATATAGGTTACATTCAGTCTGTTTTAGGTATAACTCAGCTAGTTTAGAGCATATTTAGCTAGATATAGGTAACATTCGGCTAGTTTTAGGTGTTACTCAGCTAGTTTAGAGCATATTTAGCTAGTTATAGTTTACATTCAGTCAGTTTTATGGTTTACTCAGCTCCTTTAGAGCATATTTAGCTAGATATAGGTTACAATCAGCTAGTTTTAGGGTTTACTCAGCTAGTTTAGAGCATATTTAGCTAGTTATAGGTTACATTCAGCTAGTTTTAGGGTTTACTCAGCTAGTTTAGAGCATATTTAGCTAGATATAGGTTACATTCAGTCAGTTTTAGTTATTACTCATCTAGTTTAGAGCATATTTAGCTAGATATAGGTTGCATTCTGTCAGTTTTAGGTATTACTCAGCTGGTTTAGAGCATATTTAGCTAGATATAGGTTACATTCCGTCAGTTTTAGGTATTTCTCAGCAAGTTTAGAGCGTATTTAGCTAGATATAGGTTACATTCATACAGTTTTAGGTATTACTCAGCTAGTTTATAGCATATTTAGCTAGATATAGGTTACATTCAGACAGTTTTAGGTATTACTCAGCTAGTTTAGAGCATATTTAGCTAGTTATAGGTTACATTGTGCTAGTTTTATGGTTAACTCAGCTTGTTTAGATCATATTTAGCTAGATATAGGTTACATTCAGTCAGTTTATGTCATTTCTCAGCTAGTTTAGAGCGTATTTAGCTAGATATAGGATACATTCAGTCAGTTTTAGGTATTTCTCAGCCAGTTTAGAGCGTATTTAGCTAGATATAGGTTACATTCAGTGAGTTTTAGTTATTACTCAGCTAGTTTAGAGCATATTTAGCTAGTTATAGGTTACATTCAGCTAGTTATAGGTATTAATCAGCTAGTTTAGAGCCTATTTAGCTAGATATAGGTTACATTCAGTCAGTTTTAGCTATTACTCAGCTAGTTTATAGCATATTTAGCTCGATATAGGTTACATTCAGACAGTTTTAGGTATTACTCAGCTAGTTTAGAGCATATTTAGCTAGTTATAGGTTACATTCAGCTACTTTTAGGGCTTACTCAGCTTGTTTAGATCATATTCAGCTATTTATAAGTATCATTCGGCTCGTTTTAGGTATTAATCATCGAGTTATTTGCATATTTAGCTAGTTATAGGTTATATTCAGTTAGTTTTATGGTATACTCAGCTAGTTTAGAACATATTTAGCTAGATATAGGTTACATTCTGTCAGTTTTAGGTATTACTCAGCTAGTTTAGAGCAGATTTAGCTAGATATAGGGTACATTCTGTCAGTTTTAGGTATTACTCAGCTATTTTAGAGCATATTTAGCTAGTTATAGGTAACAATCGGTTTGTTTTAGGTTTTACTCAGCTAGTTTAGAGCATATTTAGCTAGATATAGGTTACATTCAGCTAGTTTTAGTGGTTACTAAGCAAGTTTAGAGCATTTATAGCTAGATATAGGTTACATTCAGTCAGTTTAAGGTATTACTCAGCTAATTTAGAGCATATTTAGCTAGATATAGGTTACATTCAGTCAGTTTTAGGTATTACTCAGCTAGTTTAGAACATACTTAGCTAGATATAGGGTACATTCAGTCAGTATTAGGTATTACTCAGCTAGATTAGAGCATATGTAGCTAGATATAGGTAACATTCAGCTAGTTTTAGGTATTACTCAGCTAGTTTAGAGCATATTTAGCTAGAAATAGGTAACATTCGGCTAGATATAGGTTACATTCAGTCAGTTTTAGGTATTACTCAGCTAGTTTAGAGCATATTTAGCTTGATATAGGTAACATTCGGCTAGTTTTAGGGTTTACTCAGCCAGTTTAAAACATATTTAGCTAGATATAGGTTACATTCAGTCAGTTTTAGGTATTACTCTGCTAGTTTCGAGAATATTTAGCTAGTTTTAGGTAACATTCGGCTAGTTTTAGGTTTTACTCAGCTAGTTTAGAGCATTTTTAGCTAGATATATGTTTCATTCAGCGAGTTTTAGGTATTACTCAGCGTGCTTATTGCATATTTAGCTAGATATAGGTAAAATTCGGCTAGTTTTAGGTTTTACTCTGCTAGTTTAGAGCATATTTAGCCAGATATATGATACATTCGGCCTGTTGTAGGTATAACTCAATTAGTTTAGAGGATATTCAGCTAGATATAAGTTACATACGGCTAGTTTTAGGTATTACTCAGCAAGTTAATTGCATATTTTACTAGTTATAGTTTACATTCAGTCAGTTTTAGGGTTTACTCAGCTCGTTTAGAGCATATTTAGCTAGATATAGGTTACATTCAGCTAGTTTTAGGTATTACTCAGCAAGTTTAGTGCATATTTAGCTAGTTATAGTTTACATTCAGTCAGTTTTAGGGTTTACTCGGCTCCTTTAGAGCATATTTAGCTAGATATAGGTTCCATACTGTCAGTTTTAGGTGTTCCTCAGCTAGTTTAGAGCATATTTAGCTAGATATAGGTTACATTCAGTCAGTTTTAGGTATAACTCAGCTAGTTTAGAGCATATTTAGCTAGATATAGGTAACATTCGGCTAGTTTTAGGTGTTACTCAGCTAGTTTAGAGCATATTTATCGAGATATAGGTTAATTTCAGTCAGTTTTAGGTACTACTCAGCTAGTTTAGAGCATATTTAGCTAGTTATAGGTTACATTCAGCTAGTTTTAGTGTTTACTCAGCTAGTTTAGAGCATATTTAGCTAGATATAGGTTACATTCAGCTAGTTTTAGGTATTACTCAGCGAGTTTAGAGCATATTTAGCTAGATATAGGTAACATTCGGCTAGTTGTAGGTATTACTCAGCTAGTTTAGAGCATGTTTTGCTAGTTATAGGTTACATTCAGTCAGTTTTAGGGTTTACTCAGCTATTTTAGAGCATATTTAGCTAGATACAGGTTATACTCAGTCAGCTTTAGGTATTACACAGCTAGTTTAGAGCATATTTAGCTAGATATAGGTTACATTCAGCTAGTTTTAGGGTTTACTAAGCTAGTTTAGAACATATATAGCCAGATATTGGTTACATTCAGTCAGTTTTAGGTATTACTCAGCTAGTTTAGAGCATATTTAGATAGATATAGGTTACATTCAGTCAGTTTTAGGTATTACTCAGCTAGTTTAGAACATATTTAGCTAGATATAGGTTACATTCGGTCAGTTTTAGGTATAACTCAGCTAGTTTAGAGCATATTTAGCCAGATATAGGTAACATTCGGCTAGTTATAGGTATGACTCAGCTAGTTTAGAGCATATTTATCTAGATATAGGTAACATTCGCTTAGTTTTATGTATAACTCAGCTAGTTTAGAGGTTATTTCGCTAGTTATAGGTTACATTCAGCTAGTTTTAGGGTTTAATCAGCTTGTTTAGGTCATATTTAGCTATTTATCGGTATCATTCGGCTAGTTTTAGGTATTACTCAGCGAGCTTATTGCATATTTAGCTAGATATGGGTAACATTCGGCTAGTTGTAGGTTTTACTCTGTTAGTTTAGAGCATATTTAGCCAGATATAAGTTACATTCGGCCAGTTTGTAGGTATTACTCAGCTAGTTTAGAGGATATTTAGCTAGATATAGGTTACATTCGGCTAGTTTTAGGTATTACTCAGCAAGTTAAGTGCATATTTAACTAGTTATAGTTTACTTTCAGTCAGTTTTAGGGTTTACTCAGCTCGTTTAGAGCATATTTAGCTAGATATAAGTTACATTCAGCTAGTTTTAGGTATTCTCAGCAAGTTTAGTGCATATTTAGCTAGTTATAGTTTACATTCAGTCAGTTTTAGGGTTTACTCAGCTCCTTTAGAGCATATTTAGCTAGATATAGGTTCCATTCTGTCAGTTTTAGGTGTTACTCAGCTAGTTTAGAGCATTTTTAGCTAGATATAGGTTACATTCAGTCAGTTTTAGGTATAACTCAGCTAGTTTAGAGCATATTTAGCTAGATATAGGTAACATTCGGCTAGTTGTAGGTGTTACTCAGCTAGTTTAGAGCATATTTAGCTAGTTATAGGTTACATTCAGCTAGTTTTAGGGTTTACTCAGCTAGTTTAGAGCATATTTAGCTAGTTATAGGTTACATTCAGCTAGTTTTAGGGTTTACTCAGCTAGTTTAGAGCATATTTAGCTAGATATAGGTTACATTCAGTCAGTTTTAGGTATTACTCCTCTAGTTTAGAGCATATTTAGCTAGATATAGGTTGCATTCGGTCAGTTTTAGGTATTACTCAGCTGGTTTAGAGCATATTTAGCTAGATATAGGTTACATTCCGTCAGTTTTAGGTATTTCTCAGCAAGTTTAGAGCGTATTTAGCTAGATATACGTTACATTCATACAGTTTTAGGTATTACTCAGCTAGTTTATAGCATATTTAGCTAGATATAGGTTACATTCAGACAGTTTTAGGTATTACTCAGCTTGTTTAGAGCATATTTAGCTAGTTATAGGTTACATTCAGCTAGTTTTATGGTTAACTCAGCTTGTTTAGATCATATTTAGCTAGATATAGGTTACATTCTGTCAGTTTAAGTCATTTCTCAGCTAGTTTAGAGCGTATTTAGCTAGATATAGGATACAGTCAGTTTTAGGTATTTCTCAGCTAGTTTAGAGCGTATTTAGCTAGATATAGGTTACATTCAGTGAGTTTTAGTTATTACTCAGCTAGTTTAGAGCATATTTAGCTAGTTATAGGTTAAATTCAGCTAGTTATAGGTATTAATCAGCTAGTTTAGAGCCTATTTAGCTAGATATAGGTTACATTCAGTCAGTTTTAGTTATTACTCAGCTAGTTTATAGCATATTTAGCTAGATATAGGTTACATTCAGACAGTTTTAGGTATTACTCAGCTAGTTTAGAGCATATTTAGCTAGTTATAGGTTACATTCAGCTACTTTTAGGGTTTACTCAGCTTGTTTAGATCATATTCAGCTATTTATAGGTATCATTCGGCTCGTTTTAGGTATTACTCATCGAGTTATTTGCATATTTAGCTAGTTATAGGTTATATTCAGTTAGTTTTATGGTATACTCAGCTAGTTTAGAACATATTTAACTAGATATAGGTTACATTCTGTCAGTTTTAGGTATTACTCAGCTAGTTTAGAGCAGATTTAGGTAGATATAGGGTACATTCTGTCTGTTTTAGGTATTACTCAGCTATTTTAGAGCATATTTAGCTAGTTATAGGTAACAATCGGTTTGTTTTAGGTTTTACTCAGCTAGTTTAGAGCATATTTAGCTAGATATAGGTTACATTCAGCTAGTTTTAGTGGTTACTAAGCAAGTTTAGAGCATTTATAGCTAGATATAGGTTACATTCAGTCAGTTTTAGGTATTACTCAGCTAATTTAGAGCATATTTAGCTAGATATAGGTTACATTCAGTCAGTTTTAGGTATTACTCAGCTAGTTTAGAACATACTTAGCTAGATATAGGGTACATTCAGTCAGTATTAGGTATTACTCAGCTAGATTAGAGCATATGTAGCTAGATATAGGTAACATTCGGCTAGTTTTTGGTATTACTCAGCTAGTTTAGAGCATATTTAGCAAGAAATAGGTAACATTCGGCTAGATATAGGTTACATTCAGTCAGTTTTAGGTATTACTCAGCTAGTTTAGAGCATATTTAGCTTGATATAGGTAACATTCGGCTATTTTTTGGGTTTACTCAGCTAGTTTAGAGCATTTTTAGCTAGATATATGTTTCATTCAGCTAGTTTTAGGTATTACTCAGCGTGCTTATTGCATATTTAGCTAGATATAGGTAACATTCGGCTAGTTTTAGGTTTTACTCTGCTAGTTTAGAGCATATTTAGCCAGATATATGATACATTCGGCCTGTTGTAGGTATTCCTCAGCTAGTTTAGAGGATATTTAGCTAGATATAAGTTACATACGGCTAGTTTTAGGTATTACTCAGCAAGTTAATTGCATATTTAACTAGTTATAGTTTACATTCAGTCAGTTTTAGGGTTTACTCAGCTCGTTCAGAGCATATTTAGCTAGATATAGGTTACATTCAGCTAGTTTTAGGTATTACTCTGCAAGTTTAGTGCATATTTAGCTAGTTATAATTTACATTCAGTCAGTTTTAGGGTTTACTCAGCTCCTTTAGAGCATATTTAGCTAGATATAGGTTCCATACTGTCAGTTTTAGGTATTACTCAGCTAGTTTAGAGCATATTTAGCTAGATATAGGTTACATTCAGTCAGTTTTAGGTATGACTCAGCTGGTTTAGAGCATATTTCGCTAGATATAGTTTACATTCCGTCAGTTTTAGGAATTTCTCAGCAAGTTTAGAGCGTATTTAGCTAGATATAGGCTACATTCATACAGTTTTAGGTATTACTCAGCTAGTTTATAGCATATTAACTAGATATAGGTTACATTCAGACAGTTTTAGGTATTACTCAGCTAGTTTAGAGTATATTTAGCTAGTTATAGGTTACATTCAGCTAGTTTCAGGGTTAACTCAGCTTGTTTAGATCATATTTAGCTAGATATAGGTTACATTCAGTCAGTTTAAGTCATTTCTCAGCTAGTTTAGAGCGTATTTAGCTAGATATAGATTATATTCAGTCAGTTTTAGGTATTTCTCAGCTAGTTTAGAGCGTATTTAGCTAGATATAGGTTACATTCAGTTAGTTTTAGTTATTACTCAGCTAGTTTAGAGCATATTTAGCTAGTTATAGGTTACATTCAGCTAGTTATAGGTATTACTCAGCTAGTTTAGAGCCAATTTAGCTAGATATAGGTTACATTCAGTCAGTTTTAGGTATTACTCAGCTAGTTTATAGCATATTTAGCTAGATATAGGTTACATTCAGACAGTTTTAGGCATTACTCAGCTAGTTAAGAGAATATTTAGCTACTTATAGGTTACTTTCAGCTAATTTTAGGGTTTACTCAGCTTGTTTAGATCATATTCAGCTATTTATAGGTATCATTCGGCTCGTTTTAGGTATTACTCATCGAGTTATTTGCATACTTAGCCAGTTATAGGTTATATTCAGTTAGTTTTATGGTATACTCAGCTAGTTTAGAACATATTTAGCAAGATATAGGTTACATTCTGTCAGTTTTAGGTATTACTCAGCTAGTTTAGAGCAGATTTAGCTAGATATAGGGTACATTCTGTCAGTTTTAGGTATTACTGAGCTATTTTAGAGCATATTTAGCTAGTTATAGGTAACAATCGGTTTGTTTTAGGTTTTACTCAGCTAGTTTAGAGCATATTTAGCTAGATATAGGTTACATTCAGTCAGTTTTAGTTATTACTCAGCTAGTTTAGAACATACTTAGCTAGATATAGGTCACATTCAGTCAGTATTAGGTATTACTCAGCTAGATTAGAGCATATGTAGCTAGATATAGGTAACATTCGGCTAGTTTTAGGTATTACTCAGCTAGTTTAGAGAATATTTAGCTAGAAATAGGTAACATTCAGCTAGTTTTAGGTATTACTCAGCTAGTTTGGAGCATATTTAGCTAGTTATAGGTTACATTCAGCTAGTTTTAGGGTTTACTCAGCTTGTTTAGATCATATTTAGCTATTTATATGTATCATTCGGCTAGTTTTAGGTATTACTCAGTGAGCTTATTGCATATTTAGCTAGATATAAGTGACATTCGGCGAGTTTTAGGTTTTACTCAGCTAGTTTAAAGCATATTTAACTAGATATATGTTTCATTTGGCTAGTTGTATTACTCAGCTAGTTTAGAGCATATTTAGCTAGATATAGGTTACATTCAGTCAGTTTTAGGTATAACTTAGCTAGTTTAGAGCATATTTAGCTAGATATAGGTAACATTCGGCTAGTTTTAGGTGTTACTCAGCTAGTTTAGAGCATATTTAGCCAGATATAGGTAACATTCGGCTAGTTTTAGGTATTACTCAGCTAGTTTAGAGCATATTTATCGAGATATAGGTTAATTTCAGTCAGTTTTAGGTACTACTCAGCTAGTTTAGAGCATATTTAGTTAGTTATAGGTTACATTCAGCTAGTTTTAGTGTTTACTCAGCTAGTTTAGAGCATATTTAGCTAGATATAGGTTACATTCAGTCAGTTTTAGGTATTACTCAGCTAGTTTAGATCATATTTAGCTAGATATAGGTTACATTCGGTCAGTTTTAGGTATTACTCAGCTGGTTTAGAGCATATTTCGCTAGATATAGGTTACATTCCGTCAGTTTTAGGAATTTCTCAGCAAGTTTAGAGCGTATTTAGCTAGATATAGGCTACATTCATACAGTTTTAGGTATTACTCAGCTAGTTTATAGCATATTTAGCTAGATATAGGTTACATTCAGACAGTTTTAGGTATTACTCAGCTAGTTTAGAGTATATTTAGCTAGTTATAGGTTACATTCAGCTAGTTTTAGGGTTAACTCAGCTTGTTTAGATCATATTTAGCTAGATATAGGTTACATTCAGTCAGTTTAAGTCATTTCTCAGCTAGTTTAGAGCGTATTTAGCTAGATATAGATTATATTCAGTCAGTTTTAGGTATTTCTCAGCTAGTTTAGAGCGTATTTAGCTAGATATAGGTTACATTCAGTGACTTTTAGTTATTACTCAGCTAGTTTAGAGCATATTTAGCTAGTTATAGGTTACATTCAGCTAGTTATAGGTATTATTCAGCTAGTTTAGAGCCTATTTAGCTAGATATAGGTTACATTCAGTCAGTTTTAGGTATTACTCAGCTAGTTTATAGCATATTTAGCTAGATATAGGTTACATTCAGACAGTTTTAGGCATTACTCAGCTAGTTAAGAGAATATTTAGCTACTTATAGGTTACTTTCAGCTAGTTTTAGGGTTTACTCAGCTTGTTTAGATCATATTCAGCTATTTATAGGTATCATTCGGCTCGTTTTAGGTATTACTCATCGAGTTATTTGCATATTTAGCTAGTTATAGGTTATATTCAGTTAGTTTTATGGTATACTCAGCTAGTTTAGAACATATTTAGCTAGATATAGGTTACATTCAGCTAGTTTTAGTGTTCACTAAGCAAGTTTAGAGCATTTATAGCTAGATATAGGTTACATTCAGTCAGTTTTAGGTATTACTCAGCTAATTTAGAGCATATTTAGCTAGATATAGGTTACATTCAGTCAGTTTTAGTTATTACTCAGCTAGTTTAGAACATACTTAGCTAGATATAGGTCACATTCAGTCAGTATTAGGTATTACTCAGCTAGATTAGAGCATATGTAGCTAGATATAGGTAACATTCGGCTAGTTATAGGTATTACTCAGCTAGTTTAGAGCATATTTAGCTAGAAATAGGTAACATTCGGCTAGTTTTAGGTATTACTCAGCTAGTTTGGAGCATATTTAGCTAGTTATAGGTTTCATTCAGCTAGTTTTAGGGTTTACTCAGCTTGTTTAGATCATATTTAGCTATTTATATGTATCATTCGGCTAGTTTTAGGTATTACTCAGTGAGCTTATTGCATATTTAGCTAGATATAGGTAACATTCGGCGAGTTTTAGGTTTTACTCAGCTAGTTTAAATCATATTTAACTAGATATATGTTTCATTTGGCTAGTTGTAAGTATTACTCAGCTAGTTTAGAGCATATTAACTAGATATAGGTTATATTCGGCTAGTTTTAGTTATTACTCAGCTAGTTTAGTGCATATTTAGCTAGTTATAGGTTACATTCAGTGAGTTTTAGGGTTTACTCAGCTAGTTTAGTGCTTATTTAGCTAGATATAGGTTACATTCAGTCAGTTCTAGGTATTACTCAGCTAGTTTAGAGCATTTTTCGCTAGACATAGGTTACATTCTGTCAGTTTTAGGTATTACTCAGCTACTTAAAGAGCATATTTAGCTAGATATAGGTTACATTCAGTCAGTTCTAGGTACTACTCAGCTAGTTTAGAACATATTTAGCTAGATATAGGTTACATTCAGTCAGTTTTAGGTATTACTTAGCTAGTTTAGAGCATATTTAGCTTGATATAGGTAACATTCGGCTAGTTTTAGGGTTTACTCAGCCAGTTTAAAGCATATTTAGCTAGATATAGGTTACATTCAGTCAGTTTTAGGTATTACTCTGCTAGTTTAGAGCATATTTAGCTAGTTTTAGGTAACATTCGGCTAGTTTTAGGTTTTACTCAGCTAGTTTAGAGCATTTTTAGCTAGATATACGTTTCATTCAGCTAGTTTTAGGTATTACTCAGCGAGTTTAGAGCATATTTAGCTAGATATAGGTAACATTCGGCTAGTTGTAGGTATTACTCAGCTAGTTTAGAGCATGTTTTGCTAGTTATAGGTTACATTCAGTCAGTTTTAGGGTTTACTCAGTTATTTTAGAGCATATTTAGCTAGATACAGGTTATATTCAGTCAGCTTTAGGTATTACTCAGCTAGTTTAGAGCATATTTTTCTAGATATAGGTTACATTCTGCTAGTTTTAGGGTTAACTAAGCTAGTTTAGAGCATATATAGCCAGATATTGGTTACATTCGGTCAGTTTTAGGTATTACTCACCTAGTTTAGAGCATATTTATATAGATATAGGTTACATTCAGTCAGTTCTAGGTATTACTCAGCTAGTTTAGAACATATTTAGCTAGATATAGGTTACATTCGGTCAGTTTTAGGTATAACTCAGCTAGTTTAGAGCATATTTAGCCAGATATAGGTAACATTCGGCTAGTTATAGATATGACTCAGCTAGTTTAGAGCATATTTATCTAGATATAGGTAAATTTTCGCTTAGTTTTATGTATAACTCAGCTAGTTTAGAGCTTATTTCGCTAGTTATAGGTTACATTCAGCTAGTTTTAGGGTTTAATCAGCTTGTTTAGGTCATATTTAGCTATTTATAGGTATCATTCGGCTAGTTTTAGGTATTACTCAGCGTGCTTATTGCATATTTAGCTAGATATAGGTAACATTCGGCTAGTTTTAGGTTTTACTCTGTTAGTTTAGAGCATATTTAGCCAGATATATGTTACTTTCGGCCAGTTGTAGGTATTACTCAGCTAGTTTAGAGGATATTTAGCTAGATATAGGTTACATTCGGCTAGTTTTAGGTATTACTCAGCACGTTAAGTGCATATTTAACTAGTTATAGTTTACATTCAGTCAGTTTTAGGGTTTACTCAGCTCGTTTAGAGCATATTTAGCTAGATATAGGTTACATTCAGCCAGTTTTAGGTATTACTCAGCAAGTTTAGCGCATATTTAGCTAGTTATAGTTTACATTCAGTCAGTTTTAGGGTTTACTCAGCTCCTTTAGAGCATATTTAGCTAGATATTGGTTCCATTCTGTCAGTTTTAGGTGTTACTCAGCTAGTTTAGAGCATATTTAGCTAGATATAGGTTACATTCAGTCAGTTTTAGGTATAACTCAGCTAGTTTAGAGCATATTTAGCCAGATATAGGTAACATTCGGCTAGTTTTAGGTGTTACTCAGCTATTTTAGAGCCAATTTAGCTAGATATAGGTTACATTCAGTCAGTTTTAGGTATTACTCAGCTAGTTTATAGCATATTTAGCTAGATATAGGTTACATTCAGACAGTTTTAGGCATTACTCAGCTAGTTAAGAGAATATTTAGCTACTTATAGGTTACTTTCAGCTAATTTTAGGGTTTACTCAGCTTGTTTAGATCATATTCAGCTATTTATAGGTATCATTCGGCTCGTTTTAGGTATTACTCATCGAGTTATTTGCATACTTAGCTAGTTATAGGTTATATTCAGTTAGTTTTATGGTATACTCAGCTAGTTTAGAACATATTTAGCAAGATATAGGTTACATTCTGTCAGTTTTAGGTATTACTCAGCTAGTTTAGAGCAGATTTAGCTAGATATAGGGTACATTCTGTCAGTTTTAGGTATTACTGAGCTATTTTAGAGCATATTTAGCTAGTTATAGGTAACAATCGGTTTGTTTTAGGTTTTACTCAGCTAGTTTAGAGCATATTTAGCTAGATATAGGTTACATTCAGCTAGTTTTAGTGGTTACTAAGCAAGTTTAGAGCATTTATAGCTAGATATAGGTTACATTCAGTCAGTTTTAGGTATTACTCATCTAATTTAGAGCATATTTAGCTAGATATAGGTTACATTCAGTCAGTTTTAGTTATTACTCAGCTAGTTTAGAACATACTTAGCTAGATATAGGTCACATTCAGTCAGTATTAGGTATTACTCAGCTAGATTAGAGCATATGTAGCTAGATATAGGTAACATTCGGCTAGTTTTAGGTATTACTCAGCTAGTTTAGAGAATATTTAGCTAGAAATAGGTAACATTCAGCTAGTTTTAGGTATTACTCAGCTAGTTTGGAGCATATTTTGCTAGTTATAGGTTACATTCAGCTAGTTTTAGGGTTTACTCAGCTTGTTTAGATCATATTTAGCTATTTATATGTATCATTCGGCTAGTTTTAGGTATTACTCAGTGAGCTTATTGCATATTTAGCTAGATATAGGTAACATTCGGCGAGTTTTAGGTTTTACTCAGCTAGTTTAAAGCATATTTAACTAGATATATGTTTCATTTGGCTAGTTGTATTACTCAGCTAGTTTAGAGCATATTTAGCTAGATATAGGTTACATTCAGTCAGTTTTAGGTCTAACTTAGCTAGTTTAGAGCATATTTAGCTAGATATAGGTAACATTCGGCTAGTTTTAGGTGTTACTCAGCTAGTTTAGAGCATATTTAGCTAGATATAGGTAACATTCGGCTAGTTTTAGGTATTACTCAGCTAGTTTAGAGCATATTTATCGAGATATAGGTTAATTTCAGTCAGTTTTAGGTACTACTCAGCTAGTTTAGAGCATATTTAGTCAGTTATAGGTTACATTCAGCTAGTTTTAGTTTTTACTCAGCTAGTTTAGAGCATATTTAGCTAGATATAGGTTACATTCAGTCAGTTTTAGGTATTACTCAGCTAGTTTAGATCATATTTAGCTAGATATAGGTTACATTCGGTCAGTTTTAGGTATTACTCAGCTGGTTTAGAGCATATTTCGCTAGATATAGGTTACATTCCGTCAGTTTTAGGAATTTCTCAGCAAGTTTAGAGTGTATTTAGCTAGATATAGGCTACATTCATACAGTTTTAGGTATTACTCAGCTAGTTTATAGCATATTTAGCTAGATATAGGTTACATTCAGACAGTTTTAGGTATTACTCAGCTAGTTTAGAGTATATTTAGCTAGTTATAGGTTACATTCAGCTAGTTTTAGGGTTAACTCAGCTTGTTTAGATCATATTTAGCTAGATATAGGTTACATTCAGTCAGTTTAAGTCATTTCTCAGCTAGTTTAGAGCGTATTTAGCTAGATATAGATTATATTCAGTCAGTTTTAGGTATTTCTCAGCTAGTTTAGAGCGTATTTAGCTAGATATAGGTTACATTCAGTGAGTTTTAGTTATTACTCAGCTAGTTTAGAGCATATTTAGCTAGTTATAGGTTACATTCAGCTAGTTACAGGTATTATTCAGCTAGTTTAGAGCCTATTTAGCTAGATATAGGTTACATTCAGTCAGTTTTAGGTATTACTCAGCTAGTTTATAGCATATTTAGCTAGATATAGGTTACATTCAGACAGTTTTAGGCATTACTCAGCTAGTTAAGAGAATATTTAGCTACTTATAGGTTACTTTCAGCTAGTTTTAGGGTTTACTCAGCTTGTTTAGATCATATTCAGCTATTTATAGGTATCATTCGGCTCGTTTTAGGTATTACTCATCGAGTTATTTGCATATTTAGCTAGTTATAGGTTATATTCAGTTAGTTTTATGGTATACTCAGCTAGTTTAGAACATATTTAGCTTGATATAGGTTACATTCAGCTAGTTTTAGTGTTCACTAAGCAAGTTTAGAGCATTTATAGCTAGATATAGGTTACATTCAGTCAGTTTTAGGTATTACTCAGCTAATTTACAGCATATTTAGCTAGATATAGGTTACATTCAGTCAGTTTTAGTTATTACTCAGCTAGTTTAGAACATACTTAGCTAGATATAGGTCACATTCAGTCAGTATTAGGTATTACTCAGCTAGATTAGAGCATATGTAGCTAGATATAGGTAACATTCGGCTAGTTATAGGTATTACTCAGCTAGTTTAGAGCATATTTAGCTAGAAATAGGTAACATTCGGCTAGTTTTAGGTATTACCCAGCTAGTTTGGAGCATATTTAGCAAGTTATAGGTTTCATTCAGCTAGTTTTAGGGTTTACTCAGCTTGTTTAGATCATATTTAGCTATTTATATGTATCATTCGGCTAGTTTTAGGTATTACTCAGTGAGCTTATTGCATATTTAGCTAGATACAGGTAACATTCGGCGAGTTTTAGGTTTTACTCAGCTAGTTTAAATCATATTTAACTAGATATATGTTTCATTTGGCTAGTTGTAAGTATTACTCAGCTAGTTTAGAGCATATTAACTAGATATAGGTTATATTCGGCTAGTTTTAGTTATTACTCAGCTAGTTTAGTGCATATTTAGCTAGTTATAGGTTACATTCAGTGAGTTTTAGGGTTTACTCAGCTAGTTTAGTGCTTATTTAGCTAGATATAGGTTACATTCAGTCAGTTCTAGGTATTACTCAGCTAGTTTAGAGCATTTTTCGCTAGACATAGGTTACATTCTGTCAGTTTTAGGTATTACTCAGCTACTTAAAGAGCATATTTAGCTAGATATAGGTTACATTCAGTCAGTTCTAGGTACTACTCAGCTAGTTTAGAACATATTTAGCTAGATATAGGTTACATTCAGTCAGTTTTAGGTATTACTTAGCTAGTTTAGAGCATATTTAGCTTGATATAGGTAACATTCGGCTAGTTTTAGGGTTTACTCAGCCAGTTTAAAGCATATTTAGCTAGATATAGGTTACATTCAGTCAGTTTTAGGTATTACTCTGCTAGTTTAGAGCATATTTAGCTAGTTTTAGGTAACATTCGGCTAGTTTTAGGTTTTACTCAGCTAGTTTAGAGCATTTTTAGCTAGATATACGTTTCATTCAGCTAGTTTTAGGTATTACTCAGCGAGTTTAGAGCATATTTAGCTAGATATAGGTAACATTCGGCTAGTTGTAGGTATTACTCAGCTAGTTTAGAGCATGTTTTGCTAGTTATAGGTTACATTCAGTCAGTTTTAGGGTTTACTCAGCTATTTTAGAGCATATTTAGCTAGATACAGGTTATATTCAGTCAGCTTTAGGTATTACTCAGCTAGTTTAGAGCATATTTTGCTAGATATAGGTTACATTCTGCTAGTTTTAGGGTTAACTAAGCTAGTTTAGAGCATATATAGCCAGATATTGGTTACATTCGGTCAGTTTTAGGTATTACTCACCTAGTTTAGAGCATATTTATATAGATATAGGTTACATTCAGTCAGTTTTAGGTATTACTCAGCTAGTTTAGAACATATTTAGCTAGATATAGGTTACATTCGGTCAGTTTTAGGTATAACTCAGCTAGTTTAGAGCATATTTAGCCAGATATAGGTAACATTCGGCTAGTTATAGGTATGACTCAGCTAGTTTAGAGCATATTTATCTAGATATAGGTAAATTTTCGCTTAGTTTTATGTATAACTCAGCTAGTTTAGAGCTTATTTCGCTAGTTATAGGTTACATTCAGCTAGTTTTAGGGTTTAATCAGCTTGTTTAGGTCATATTTAGCTATTTATAGGTATCATTCGGCTAGTTTTAGGTATTACTCAGCGTGCTTATTGCATATTTAGCTAGATATAGGTAACATTCGGCTAGTTTTAGGTTTTACTCTGTTAGTTTAGAGCATATTTAGCCAGATATATGTTACTTTCGGCCAGTTGTAGGTATTACTCAGCTAGTTTAGAGGATATTTAGCTAGATATAGGTTACATTCGGCTAGTTTTAGGTATTACTCAGCAAGTTAAGTGCATATTTAACTAGTTATAGTTTACATTCAGTCAGTTTTAGGGTTTACTCAGCTCGTTTAGAGCATATTTAGCTAGATATAGGTTACATTCAGCTAGTTTTAGGTATTACTCAGCAAGTTTAGTGCATATTTAGCTAGTTATAGTTTACATTCAGTCAGTTTTAGGGTTTACTCAGCTCCTTTAGAGCATATTTAGCTAGATATTGGTTCCATTCTGTCAGTTTTAGGAGTTACTCAGCTAGTTTAGAGCATATTTAGCTAGATATAGGTTACATTCAGTCAGTTTTAGGTATAACTCAGCTAGTTTAGAGCATATTTAGCCAGATATAGGTAACATTCGGCTAGTTTTAGGTGTTACTCAGCTAGTTTAGAGCATATTTAGCTAGATATAGGTAACATTCGGCTAGTTTTAGGTATTACTCAGCTAGTTTAGAGCATATTTATCGAGATATAGGTTAATATCAGTCAGTTTTAGGTACTACTCAGCTAGTTTAGAGCATATTTAGCTAGTTATAGGTTACATTCAGCTAGTTTTAGGGTATACTCAGCTAGTTTAGGGCATATTTACCGAGATATAGGTTACATTCAGTCAGTTTTAGGTATTACTCAGCTAGTTTAGAGCATATATAGCTAGATATAGGTAACATTCGGTCAGTTTTAGGTATTACTCAGCTGGTTTAGAGCATATTTAGCTAGATATAGGTTACATTCCGTCAATTTTAGGTATTTCTCAGCAAGTTTAGAGCGTATTTAGCTAGATATAGGTTACATTCATACAGTTTTAGGTATTACTCAGCTAGTTTATAGCATATTTAGCTAGATATAGGTTACATTCAGACAGTTTTAGGTATTACTCAGCTAGTTTAGAGCATATTTAGCTAGTTATAGGTTACATTCAGCTAGTTTTATGGTTAACTCAGCTTGTTTAGATCATATTTAGCTAGATATAGGTTACATTCAGTCAGTTTATGTCATTTCTCAGCTAGTTTAGAGCGTATTTAGCTAGATATAGGATACATTCAGTCAGTTTTAGGTATTTCTCAGCTAGTTTAGAGCGTATTTAGCTAGATATAGGTTACATTCAGTGAGTTTTAGTTATTACTCAGCTAGTTTAGAGCATATTTAGCTAGTTATAGGTTACATTCAGCTAGTTATAGGTATTAATCAGCTAGTTTAGAGCCTATTTAGCTAGATATAGGTTACATTCAGTCAGTTTTAGCTATTACTCAGCTAGTTTATAGCATATTTAGCTCGATATAGGTTACATTCAGACAGTTTTAGGTATTACTCAGCTAGTTTAGAGCATATTTAGCTAGTTATAGGTTACATTCAGCTACTTTTAGGGCTTACTCAGCTTGTTTAGATCATATTCAGCTATTTATAAGTATCATTCGGCTCGTTTTAGGTATTAATCATCGAGTTATTTGCATATTTAGCTAGTTATAGGTTATATTCAGTTAGTTTTATGGTATACTCAGCTAGTTTAGAACATATTTAGCTAGATATAGGTTACATTCTGTCAGTTTTAGGTATTACTCAGCTAGTTTAGAGCAGATTTAGCTAGATATAGGGTACATTCTGTCAGTTTTAGGTATTACTCAGCTATTTTAGAGCATATTTAGCTAGTTATAGGTAACAATCGGTTTGTTTTAGGTTTTACTCAGCTAGTTTAGAGCATATTTAGCTAGATATAGGTTACATTCAGCTAGTTTTAGTGGTTACTAAGCAAGTTTATAGCATTTATAGCTAGATATAGGTTATATTCAGTCAGTTTAATGTATTACTCAGCTAATTTAGAGCATATTTAGCTAGATATAGGTTACATTCAGTCAGTTTTAGGTATTACTCAGCTAGTTTAGAACATACTTAGCTAGATATAGGGTACATTCAGTCAGTATTAGGTATTACTCAGCTAGATTAGAGCATATGTAGCTAGATATAGGTAACATTCAGCTAGTTTTAGGTATTACTCAGCTAGTTTAGAGCATATTTAGCTAGAAATAGGTAACATTCGGCTAGATATAGGTTACATTCAGTCAGTTTTAGGTATTACTCAGCTAGTTTAGAGCATATTTAGCTTGATATAGGTAACATTCGGCTAGTTTTAGGGTTTACTCAGGCAGTTTAAAACATATTTAGCTAGATATAGGTTACATTCAGTCAGTTTTAGGTATTACTCTGCTAGTTTCGAGAATATTTAGCTAGTTTTAGGTAACATTCGGCTAGTTTTAGGTTTTACTCAGCTAGTTTAGAGCATTTT
Source organism: Meconema thalassinum (assembly GCA_946902985.2). Lineage (NCBI taxonomy): Eukaryota > Metazoa > Arthropoda > Insecta > Orthoptera > Tettigoniidae > Meconema > Meconema thalassinum. Next base: position 65,250 of record CAMPQE020000277.1, on the reverse strand, counting down.
TAGCTAGATATATGTTTCATTCAGCGAGTTTTAGGTATTACTCAGCGTGCTTATTGCATATATAGCTAGATATAGGTAAAATTCGGCTAGTTTTAGGTTTTACTCTGCTAGTTTAGAGCATATTTAGCCAGATATATGATACATTCGGCCTGTTGTAGGTATTACTCAATTAGTTTAGAGGATATTCAGCTAGATATAAGTTACATACGGCTAGTTTTAGGTATTACTCAGCAAGTTAATTGCATATTTAACTAGTTATAGTTTACATTCAGTCAGTTTTAGGGTTTACTCAGCTCGTTTAGAGCATATTTAGCTAGATATAGGTTACATTCAGCTAGTTTTAGGTATTACTCAGCAAGTTTAGTGCATATTTAGCTAGTTATAGTTTACATTCAGTCAGTTTTAGGGTTTACTCGGCTCCTTTAGAGCATATTTAGCTAGATATAGGTTCCATACTGTCAGTTTTAGGTGTTCCTCAGCTAGTTTAGAGCATATTTAGCTAGATATAGGTTACATTCAGTCAGTTTTAGGTATAACTCAGCTAGTTTAGAGCATATTTAGCTAGATATAGGTAACTTTCGGGCTAGTTTTAGGTGTTACTCAGCTAGTTTAGAGCATATTTATCGAGATATAGGTTAATTTCAGTCAGTTTTAGGTACTACTCAGCTAGTTTAGAGCATATTTAGCTAGTTATAGTACATTCAGCTAGTTTTAGTGTTTACTCAGCTAGTTTAGAGCATATTTAGCTAGATATAGGTTACATTCAGCTAGTTTTAGGTATTACTCAGCGAGTTTAGAGCATATTTAGCTAGATATAGGTAACATTCGGCTAGTTGTAGGTATTACTCAGCTAGTTTAGAGCATGTTTTGCTAGTTATAGGTTACATTCAGTCAGTTTTAGGGTTTACTCAGCTATTTTAGAGCATATTTAGCTAGATACAGGTTATACTCAGTCAGCTTTAGGTATTACTCAGCTAGTTTAGAGCATATTTAGCTAGATATAGGTTACATTCAGCTAGTTTTAGGGTTTACTAAGCTAGTTTAGAACATATATAGCCAGATATTGGTTACATTCAGTCAGTTTTAGGTATTACTCAGCTAGTTTAGAGCATATTTAGATAGATATAGGTTACATTCAGTCAGTTTTAGGTATTACTCAGCTAGTTTAGAACATATTTAGCTAGATATAGGTTACATTCGGTCAGTTTTAGGTATAACTCAGCTAGTTTAGAGCATATTTAGCCAGATATAGGTAACATTCGGCTAGTTATAGGTATGACTCAGCTAGTTTAGAGCATATTTATCTAGATATAGGTAACATTCGCTTAGTTTTATGTATAACTCAGCTAGTTTAAAGGTTATTTCGCTAGTTATAGGTTACATTCAGCTAGTTTTAGGGTTTAATCAGCTTGTTTAGGTCATATTTAGCTATTTATCGGTATCATTCGGCTAGTTTTAGGTATTACTCAGCGAGCTTATTGCATATTTAGCTAGATATGGGTAACATTCGGCTAGTTGTAGGTTTTACTCTGTTAGTTTAGAGCATATTTAGCCAGATATAAGTTACATTCGGCCAGTTTGTAGGTATTACTCAGCTAGTTTAGAGGATATTTAGCTAGATATAGGTTACATTCGGCTAGTTTTAGGTATTACTCAGCAAGTTAAGTGCATATTTAACTAGTTATAGTTTACTTTCAGTCAGTTTTAGGGTTTACTCAGCTCGTTTAGAGCATATTTAGCTAGATAAAAGTTACATTCAGCTAGTTTTAGGTATTCTCAGCAAGTTTAGTGCATATTTAGCTAGTTATAGTTTACATTCAGTCAGTTTTAGGGTTTACTCAGCTCCTTTAGAGCATATTTAGCTAGATATAGGTTCCATTCTGTCAGTTTTAGGTGTTACTCAGCTAGTTTAGAGCATTTTTAGCTAGATATAGGTTACATTCAGTCAGTTTTAGGTATAACTCAGCTAGTTTAGAGCATATTTAGCTAGATATAGGTAACATTCGGCTAGTTTTAGGTGTTACTCAGCTAGTTTAGAGCATATTTAGCTAGTTATAGTTTACATTCAGTCAGTTTTAGGGTTTACTCAGCTCCTTTAGAGCATATTTAGCTAGATATAGGTTACATTCAGCTAGTTTTAGGGTTTACTCAGCTAGTTTAGAGCATATTTAGCTAGTTATAGGTTACATTCAGCTAGTTTTAGGGTTTACTCAGCCAGTTTAGAGCATATTTAGCTAGATATAGGTTACATTCAGTCAGTTTTAGGTATTACTCCTCTAGTTTAGAGCATATTTAGCTAGATATAGGTTGCATTCGGTCAGTTTTAGGTATTACTCAGCTGGTTTAGAGCATATTTAGCTAGATATAGGTTACATTCCGTCAGTTTTAGGTATTTCTCAGCAAGTTTAGAGCGTATTTAGCTAGATATACGTTACATTCATACAGTTTTAGGTATTACTCAGCTAGTTTATAGCATATTTAGCTAGATATAGGTTACATTCAGACAGTTTTAGGTATTACTCAGCTAGTTTAGAGCATATTTAGCTAGTTATAGGTTACATTCAGCTAGTTTTATGGTTAACTCAGCTTGTTTAGATCATATTTAGCTAGATATAGGTTACATTCAGTCAGTTTAAGTCATTTCTCAGCTAGTTTAGAGCGTATTTAGCTAGATATAGGATACATTCAGTCAGTTTTAGGTATTTCTCAGCTAGTTTAGAGCGTATTTAGCTAGATATAGGTTACATTCAGTGAGTTTTAGTTATTACTCAGCTAGTTTAGAGCATATTTAGCTAGTTATAGGTTAAATTCAGCTAGTTATAGGTATTAATCAGCTAGTTTAGAGCCTATTTAGCTAGATATAGGGTACATTCAGTCAGTTTTAGTTATTACTCAGCTAGTTTATAGCATATTTAGCTAGATATAGGTTACATTCAGACAGTTTTAGGTATTACTCAGCTAGTTTAGAGCATATTTAGCTAGTTATAGGTTACATTCAGCTACTTTTAGGGTTTACTCAGCTTGTTTAGATCATATTCAGCTATTTATAGGTATCATTCGGCTCGTTTTAGGTATTACTCATCGAGTTTTTTTGTATATTTAGCTAGTTATAGGTTATATTCAGTTAGTTTTATGGTATACTCAGCTAGTTTAGAACATATTTAACTAGATATAGGTTACATTCTGTCAGTTTTAGGTATTACTCAGCTAGTTTAGAGCAGATTTAGGTAGATATAGGGTACATTCTGTCTGATTTAGGTATTACTCAGCTATTTTAGAGCATATTTAGCTATTATTCATGATGTTGAATTTTGGGCTTATGCCGTGTTTTATTATATTGCAATTCGACGCAACAAGGTTGTCGTAAATTTGTCCAGCAAGCCCCTAAGTGATACCCAACAGGCAGTTCTCGCTAAAGGTCTCAATTTTGCTGTAGCGCCTAGAAGAATTCCTATTGAAGAACTTATTACATCCGTAGAATCCTCAGTACATCACCTCACACCTGAAGAGGCCGAGGAAGCCAGACAAGAATGTTCCCGAGTTCTCAAGACAGCTAAGCCACCTAACACCAACTTAAAACAAGGCGAAAGCCGGGCACTTAAAGATCTAAGGGACAATTCTGATATTATCGTTCTCCCCGCTGACAAGGGTAACGCGACAGTGGTATTGGATAAGGTTGATTATGATTCCAAGATCTCGTCTTTGTTATCAGATCCTGTATATAGGATTAATAGTCGTGATCCTACTACTCGCTACTCAAATGTCACCGTCAAATTGATCAAGCAATCATCTATTCCAGCGGATGCAGCGAAGACTCTCCTTCCAGGGGATGCTATTCCTCCGAGACTCTATGGTCTTCCTAAAATACATAAGGAAGATGTTCCTCTTAGACCTATTGTTAGTACGATTGGTTCTCCTACATATGCCCTTTCCAAATACTTAGGAAGACTACTTCAGCCACTTCTGGGTAACACGCCTTCGTACATTAAGGATTCCACACACTTCGTGGAAAAGTTAAAAGCTATAACACTTCAGCCGGGTGATATTCTAGTGAGTCTCGACGTGGTGTCTCTGTTTACGAGAGTACCTATTGATGGTGTTATGTCTCTCATTAATGGCTTTTTTCCTGAAGACATCACAAGACTTTTTTATCACTGCATGACCTCCTCCTACTTTCTATGGAATGGGAATTTTTATGAGCAGACTGATGGTGTGGCCATGGGTAGTCCTCTCTCTCCTGTTGTGGCTAATTTCTTCATGGAGAACTTTGAAGAGAAAGCTTTGTCGTCGGCTCCTTTCAAACCGAAGATTTGGTGGCGTTATGTGGATGACACGTTCGTTGTTTGGACGGAAGGTGAGGAAAATCTTAGCCATTTCCTGGATCACCTTAATATCCAGCACCCTTCTATTTGTTTCACCATGGAAAAGGAATCTGACGGCAAAATACCTTTTTTAGATGTTCTCGTCACCAAGAAAGAGGATGGATCTTTAGGACACAGCGTTTTTCGTAAGCCAACACACACCAATAGATATCTCCACGCAAGTTCTCACCATCACCCTGCCCAGAAACATGGTATCCTTACAACTCTAACTACCAGGGCTAGGAGGATTTGTGAAGTGTCTTCTTTACAAGAAGAAATTAACACCCTGCGAACCACCTTTGAGAGCAACGGTTATAGCAAGGCTTTGATTTCTACGGTTCTGAAACCAACAAATAATAATAGGACGTCAGTTGAGAAAAGAGATGTAAGAGGAACTGCTTACCTTCCGTACATACATAACACAACGGATCGTATTGCGAAAATCCTACGTCGATACAACATACGGACTGTATTTGGAACTTCTGTTAAGATTAGGCAACTCCTGCGACCAACTAAGGACAGTTTGCCTAAATTGCAACAACCGGGTATCTACAGAGTTCCCTGTACTTGTGGCAAGGTTTACATCGGGCAGACTTCGAGAACAATATGCACTCGCATTAAGGAACATAATAGATGTATCAGACTCATTCAACCTGATAAATCAGCTGTTGCCGATCATGCTTTAACACGTGGCCATGATGTCATGTTCCAAGGGGTGGATGTTCTTGCCCGTATAAAGCAATATCGTCCCAGAATCATCAGGGAGGCGGTTGAAATACGTAAACACCCTGATAATTTCAACCGCGACACCGGCTACAATCTCAGTGAATCCTGGCTACCTATTATCAGAACCCTGAGAAAGTAATTCACTGCTGCTTTCCGTTGTCCCTAACATGGGGCTATAATGGCGTCCATCTTTGGGCACCTTCTATATGTTCTTCGTTGCTTTCTCTTAGCAACATTGTCGTATTCCAGATTATTCCTGACGATGAAAGACATGGTTTCTTTCGAAACGCGTCGAATTGCAATATAATAAAACACGGCATAAGCCCAAAATTCAACATTATGAATTACATTCAGTCAGTTTTAGGGTTTACTCAGCTATTTTAGAGCATATTTAGCTAGATACAGGTTATACTCAGTCAGCTTTAGGTATTACTCAGCTAGTTTAGAGCATATTTAGCTAGATATAGGTTACATTCAGCTAGTTTTAGGGTTTACTAAGCTAGTTTAGAACATATATAGCCAGATATTGGTTACATTCAGTCAGTTTTAGGTATTACTCAGCTACTTTAGAGCATATTTAGATAGATATAGGTTACATTCAGTCAGTTTTAGGTATTACTCAGCTAGTTTAGAACATATTTAGCTAGATATAGGTTACATTCGGTCAGTTTTAGGTATAACTCAGCTAGTTTAGAGCATATTTAGCCAGATATAGGTAACATTCGGCTAGTTATAGGTATGACTCAGCTAGTTTAGAGCATATTTATCTAGATATAGGTAACATTCGCTTAGTTTTATGTATAACTCAGTTAGTTTAGAGCTTATTTCGCTAGTTATAGGTTACATTCAGCTAGTTTTAGGGTTTAATCAGCTTGTTTAGGTCATATTTAGCTATTTATCGGTATCATTCCGCTAGTTTTAGGTATTACTCAGCGTGCTTATTGCATATTTAGCTAGATATAGGTAACATTCGGCTAGTTTTAGGTTTTACTCTGTTAGTTTAGAGCATATTTAGCCAGATATAAGTTACATTCGGCCAGTTGTAGGTATTACTCAGCTAGTTTAGAGGATATTTAGCTAGATATAGGTTACATTCGGCTAGTTTTAGGTATTACTCAGCAAGTTTAGTGCATATTTAGCTAGTTATAGTTTACATTCAGTCAGTTTTAGGGTTTACTCAGCTCCTTTAGAGCATATTTAGCTAGATATAAGTTCCATTCTGTCAGTTTTAGGTGTTACTCAGCTAGTTTAGAGCATATTTAGCTAGATATAGGTTACATTCAGTCTGTTTTAGGTATAACTCAGCTAGTTTAGAGCATATTTAGCTAGATATAGGTAACATTCGGCTAGTTTTAGGTGTTACTCAGCTAGTTTAGAGCATATTTAGCTAGTTATAGTTTACATTCAGTCAGTTTTATGGTTTACTCAGCTCCTTTAGAGCATATTTAGCTAGATATAGGTTACAATCAGCTAGTTTTAGGGTTTACTCAGCTAGTTTAGAGCATATTTAGCTAGTTATAGGTTACATTCAGCTAGTTTTAGGGTTTACTCAGCTAGTTTAGAGCATATTTAGCTAGATATAGGTTACATTCAGTCAGTTTTAGTTATTACTCATCTAGTTTAGAGCATATTTAGCTAGATATAGGTTGCATTCTGTCAGTTTTAGGTATTACTCAGCTGGTTTAGAGCATATTTAGCTAGATATAGGTTACATTCCGTCAGTTTTAGGTATTTCTCAGCAAGTTTAGAGCGTATTTAGCTAGATATAGGTTACATTCATACAGTTTTAGGTATTACTCAGCTAGTTTATAGCATATTTAGCTAGATATAGGTTACATTCAGACAGTTTTAGGTATTACTCAGCTAGTTTAGAGCATATTTAGCTAGTTATAGGTTACATTGTGCTAGTTTTATGGTTAACTCAGCTTGTTTAGATCATATTTAGCTAGATATAGGTTACATTCAGTCAGTTTATGTCATTTCTCAGCTAGTTTAGAGCGTATTTAGCTAGATATAGGATACATTCAGTCAGTTTTAGGTATTTCTCAGCCAGTTTAGAGCGTATTTAGCTAGATATAGGTTACATTCAGTGAGTTTTAGTTATTACTCAGCTAGTTTAGAGCATATTTAGCTAGTTATAGGTTACATTCAGCTAGTTATAGGTATTAATCAGCTAGTTTAGAGCCTATTTAGCTAGATATAGGTTACATTCAGTCAGTTTTAGCTATTACTCAGCTAGTTTATAGCATATTTAGCTCGATATAGGTTACATTCAGACAGTTTTAGGTATTACTCAGCTAGTTTAGAGCATATTTAGCTAGTTATAGGTTACATTCAGCTACTTTTAGGGCTTACTCAGCTTGTTTAGATCATATTCAGCTATTTATAAGTATCATTCGGCTCGTTTTAGGTATTAATCATCGAGTTATTTGCATATTTAGCTAGTTATAGGTTATATTCAGTTAGTTTTATGGTATACTCAGCTAGTTTAGAACATATTTAGCTAGATATAGGTTACATTCTGTCAGTTTTAGGTATTACTCAGCTAGTTTAGAGCAGATTTAGCTAGATATAGGGTACATTCTGTCAGTTTTAGGTATTACTCAGCTATTTTAGAGCATATTTAGCTAGTTATAGGTAACAATCGGTTTGTTTTAGGTTTTACTCAGCTAGTTTAGAGCATATTTAGCTAGATATAGGTTACATTCAGCTAGTTTTAGTGGTTACTAAGCAAGTTTAGAGCATTTATAGCTAGATATAGGTTACATTCAGTCAGTTTAAGGTATTACTCAGCTAATTTAGAGCATATTTAGCTAGATATAGGTTACATTCAGTCAGTTTTAGGTATTACTCAGCTAGTTTAGAACATACTTAGCTAGATATAGGGTACATTCAGTCAGTATTAGGTATTACTCAGCTAGATTAGAGCATATGTAGCTAGATATAGGTAACATTCAGCTAGTTTTAGGTATTACTCAGCTAGTTTAGAGCATATTTAGCTAGAAATAGGTAACATTCGGCTAGATATAGGTTACATTCAGTCAGTTTTAGGTATTACTCAGCTAGTTTAGAGCATATTTAGCTTGATATAGGTAACATTCGGCTAGTTTTAGGGTTTACTCAGCCAGTTTAAAACATATTTAGCTAGATATAGGTTACATTCAGTCAGTTTTAGGTATTACTCTGCTAGTTTCGAGAATATTTAGCTAGTTTTAGGTAACATTCGGCTAGTTTTAGGTTTTACTCAGCTAGTTTAGAGCATTTTTAGCTAGATATATGTTTCATTCAGCGAGTTTTAGGTATTACTCAGCGTGCTTATTGCATATTTAGCTAGATATAGGTAAAATTCGGCTAGTTTTAGGTTTTACTCTGCTAGTTTAGAGCATATTTAGCCAGATATATGATACATTCGGCCTGTTGTAGGTATAACTCAATTAGTTTAGAGGATATTCAGCTAGATATAAGTTACATACGGCTAGTTTTAGGTATTACTCAGCAAGTTAATTGCATATTTTACTAGTTATAGTTTACATTCAGTCAGTTTTAGGGTTTACTCAGCTCGTTTAGAGCATATTTAGCTAGATATAGGTTACATTCAGCTAGTTTTAGGTATTACTCAGCAAGTTTAGTGCATATTTAGCTAGTTATAGTTTACATTCAGTCAGTTTTAGGGTTTACTCGGCTCCTTTAGAGCATATTTAGCTAGATATAGGTTCCATACTGTCAGTTTTAGGTGTTCCTCAGCTAGTTTAGAGCATATTTAGCTAGATATAGGTTACATTCAGTCAGTTTTAGGTATAACTCAGCTAGTTTAGAGCATATTTAGCTAGATATAGGTAACATTCGGCTAGTTTTAGGTGTTACTCAGCTAGTTTAGAGCATATTTATCGAGATATAGGTTAATTTCAGTCAGTTTTAGGTACTACTCAGCTAGTTTAGAGCATATTTAGCTAGTTATAGGTTACATTCAGCTAGTTTTAGTGTTTACTCAGCTAGTTTAGAGCATATTTAGCTAGATATAGGTTACATTCAGCTAGTTTTAGGTATTACTCAGCGAGTTTAGAGCATATTTAGCTAGATATAGGTAACATTCGGCTAGTTGTAGGTATTACTCAGCTAGTTTAGAGCATGTTTTGCTAGTTATAGGTTACATTCAGTCAGTTTTAGGGTTTACTCAGCTATTTTAGAGCATATTTAGCTAGATACAGGTTATACTCAGTCAGCTTTAGGTATTACACAGCTAGTTTAGAGCATATTTAGCTAGATATAGGTTACATTCAGCTAGTTTTAGGGTTTACTAAGCTAGTTTAGAACATATATAGCCAGATATTGGTTACATTCAGTCAGTTTTAGGTATTACTCAGCTAGTTTAGAGCATATTTAGATAGATATAGGTTACATTCAGTCAGTTTTAGGTATTACTCAGCTAGTTTAGAACATATTTAGCTAGATATAGGTTACATTCGGTCAGTTTTAGGTATAACTCAGCTAGTTTAGAGCATATTTAGCCAGATATAGGTAACATTCGGCTAGTTATAGGTATGACTCAGCTAGTTTAGAGCATATTTATCTAGATATAGGTAACATTCGCTTAGTTTTATGTATAACTCAGCTAGTTTAGAGGTTATTTCGCTAGTTATAGGTTACATTCAGCTAGTTTTAGGGTTTAATCAGCTTGTTTAGGTCATATTTAGCTATTTATCGGTATCATTCGGCTAGTTTTAGGTATTACTCAGCGAGCTTATTGCATATTTAGCTAGATATGGGTAACATTCGGCTAGTTGTAGGTTTTACTCTGTTAGTTTAGAGCATATTTAGCCAGATATAAGTTACATTCGGCCAGTTTGTAGGTATTACTCAGCTAGTTTAGAGGATATTTAGCTAGATATAGGTTACATTCGGCTAGTTTTAGGTATTACTCAGCAAGTTAAGTGCATATTTAACTAGTTATAGTTTACTTTCAGTCAGTTTTAGGGTTTACTCAGCTCGTTTAGAGCATATTTAGCTAGATATAAGTTACATTCAGCTAGTTTTAGGTATTCTCAGCAAGTTTAGTGCATATTTAGCTAGTTATAGTTTACATTCAGTCAGTTTTAGGGTTTACTCAGCTCCTTTAGAGCATATTTAGCTAGATATAGGTTCCATTCTGTCAGTTTTAGGTGTTACTCAGCTAGTTTAGAGCATTTTTAGCTAGATATAGGTTACATTCAGTCAGTTTTAGGTATAACTCAGCTAGTTTAGAGCATATTTAGCTAGATATAGGTAACATTCGGCTAGTTGTAGGTGTTACTCAGCTAGTTTAGAGCATATTTAGCTAGTTATAGGTTACATTCAGCTAGTTTTAGGGTTTACTCAGCTAGTTTAGAGCATATTTAGCTAGTTATAGGTTACATTCAGCTAGTTTTAGGGTTTACTCAGCTAGTTTAGAGCATATTTAGCTAGATATAGGTTACATTCAGTCAGTTTTAGGTATTACTCCTCTAGTTTAGAGCATATTTAGCTAGATATAGGTTGCATTCGGTCAGTTTTAGGTATTACTCAGCTGGTTTAGAGCATATTTAGCTAGATATAGGTTACATTCCGTCAGTTTTAGGTATTTCTCAGCAAGTTTAGAGCGTATTTAGCTAGATATACGTTACATTCATACAGTTTTAGGTATTACTCAGCTAGTTTATAGCATATTTAGCTAGATATAGGTTACATTCAGACAGTTTTAGGTATTACTCAGCTTGTTTAGAGCATATTTAGCTAGTTATAGGTTACATTCAGCTAGTTTTATGGTTAACTCAGCTTGTTTAGATCATATTTAGCTAGATATAGGTTACATTCTGTCAGTTTAAGTCATTTCTCAGCTAGTTTAGAGCGTATTTAGCTAGATATAGGATACAGTCAGTTTTAGGTATTTCTCAGCTAGTTTAGAGCGTATTTAGCTAGATATAGGTTACATTCAGTGAGTTTTAGTTATTACTCAGCTAGTTTAGAGCATATTTAGCTAGTTATAGGTTAAATTCAGCTAGTTATAGGTATTAATCAGCTAGTTTAGAGCCTATTTAGCTAGATATAGGTTACATTCAGTCAGTTTTAGTTATTACTCAGCTAGTTTATAGCATATTTAGCTAGATATAGGTTACATTCAGACAGTTTTAGGTATTACTCAGCTAGTTTAGAGCATATTTAGCTAGTTATAGGTTACATTCAGCTACTTTTAGGGTTTACTCAGCTTGTTTAGATCATATTCAGCTATTTATAGGTATCATTCGGCTCGTTTTAGGTATTACTCATCGAGTTATTTGCATATTTAGCTAGTTATAGGTTATATTCAGTTAGTTTTATGGTATACTCAGCTAGTTTAGAACATATTTAACTAGATATAGGTTACATTCTGTCAGTTTTAGGTATTACTCAGCTAGTTTAGAGCAGATTTAGGTAGATATAGGGTACATTCTGTCTGTTTTAGGTATTACTCAGCTATTTTAGAGCATATTTAGCTAGTTATAGGTAACAATCGGTTTGTTTTAGGTTTTACTCAGCTAGTTTAGAGCATATTTAGCTAGATATAGGTTACATTCAGCTAGTTTTAGTGGTTACTAAGCAAGTTTAGAGCATTTATAGCTAGATATAGGTTACATTCAGTCAGTTTTAGGTATTACTCAGCTAATTTAGAGCATATTTAGCTAGATATAGGTTACATTCAGTCAGTTTTAGGTATTACTCAGCTAGTTTAGAACATACTTAGCTAGATATAGGGTACATTCAGTCAGTATTAGGTATTACTCAGCTAGATTAGAGCATATGTAGCTAGATATAGGTAACATTCGGCTAGTTTTTGGTATTACTCAGCTAGTTTAGAGCATATTTAGCAAGAAATAGGTAACATTCGGCTAGATATAGGTTACATTCAGTCAGTTTTAGGTATTACTCAGCTAGTTTAGAGCATATTTAGCTTGATATAGGTAACATTCGGCTATTTTTTGGGTTTACTCAGCTAGTTTAGAGCATTTTTAGCTAGATATATGTTTCATTCAGCTAGTTTTAGGTATTACTCAGCGTGCTTATTGCATATTTAGCTAGATATAGGTAACATTCGGCTAGTTTTAGGTTTTACTCTGCTAGTTTAGAGCATATTTAGCCAGATATATGATACATTCGGCCTGTTGTAGGTATTCCTCAGCTAGTTTAGAGGATATTTAGCTAGATATAAGTTACATACGGCTAGTTTTAGGTATTACTCAGCAAGTTAATTGCATATTTAACTAGTTATAGTTTACATTCAGTCAGTTTTAGGGTTTACTCAGCTCGTTCAGAGCATATTTAGCTAGATATAGGTTACATTCAGCTAGTTTTAGGTATTACTCTGCAAGTTTAGTGCATATTTAGCTAGTTATAATTTACATTCAGTCAGTTTTAGGGTTTACTCAGCTCCTTTAGAGCATATTTAGCTAGATATAGGTTCCATACTGTCAGTTTTAGGTATTACTCAGCTAGTTTAGAGCATATTTAGCTAGATATAGGTTACATTCAGTCAGTTTTAGGTATGACTCAGCTGGTTTAGAGCATATTTCGCTAGATATAGTTTACATTCCGTCAGTTTTAGGAATTTCTCAGCAAGTTTAGAGCGTATTTAGCTAGATATAGGCTACATTCATACAGTTTTAGGTATTACTCAGCTAGTTTATAGCATATTAACTAGATATAGGTTACATTCAGACAGTTTTAGGTATTACTCAGCTAGTTTAGAGTATATTTAGCTAGTTATAGGTTACATTCAGCTAGTTTCAGGGTTAACTCAGCTTGTTTAGATCATATTTAGCTAGATATAGGTTACATTCAGTCAGTTTAAGTCATTTCTCAGCTAGTTTAGAGCGTATTTAGCTAGATATAGATTATATTCAGTCAGTTTTAGGTATTTCTCAGCTAGTTTAGAGCGTATTTAGCTAGATATAGGTTACATTCAGTTAGTTTTAGTTATTACTCAGCTAGTTTAGAGCATATTTAGCTAGTTATAGGTTACATTCAGCTAGTTATAGGTATTACTCAGCTAGTTTAGAGCCAATTTAGCTAGATATAGGTTACATTCAGTCAGTTTTAGGTATTACTCAGCTAGTTTATAGCATATTTAGCTAGATATAGGTTACATTCAGACAGTTTTAGGCATTACTCAGCTAGTTAAGAGAATATTTAGCTACTTATAGGTTACTTTCAGCTAATTTTAGGGTTTACTCAGCTTGTTTAGATCATATTCAGCTATTTATAGGTATCATTCGGCTCGTTTTAGGTATTACTCATCGAGTTATTTGCATACTTAGCCAGTTATAGGTTATATTCAGTTAGTTTTATGGTATACTCAGCTAGTTTAGAACATATTTAGCAAGATATAGGTTACATTCTGTCAGTTTTAGGTATTACTCAGCTAGTTTAGAGCAGATTTAGCTAGATATAGGGTACATTCTGTCAGTTTTAGGTATTACTGAGCTATTTTAGAGCATATTTAGCTAGTTATAGGTAACAATCGGTTTGTTTTAGGTTTTACTCAGCTAGTTTAGAGCATATTTAGCTAGATATAGGTTACATTCAGTCAGTTTTAGTTATTACTCAGCTAGTTTAGAACATACTTAGCTAGATATAGGTCACATTCAGTCAGTATTAGGTATTACTCAGCTAGATTAGAGCATATGTAGCTAGATATAGGTAACATTCGGCTAGTTTTAGGTATTACTCAGCTAGTTTAGAGAATATTTAGCTAGAAATAGGTAACATTCAGCTAGTTTTAGGTATTACTCAGCTAGTTTGGAGCATATTTAGCTAGTTATAGGTTACATTCAGCTAGTTTTAGGGTTTACTCAGCTTGTTTAGATCATATTTAGCTATTTATATGTATCATTCGGCTAGTTTTAGGTATTACTCAGTGAGCTTATTGCATATTTAGCTAGATATAAGTGACATTCGGCGAGTTTTAGGTTTTACTCAGCTAGTTTAAAGCATATTTAACTAGATATATGTTTCATTTGGCTAGTTGTATTACTCAGCTAGTTTAGAGCATATTTAGCTAGATATAGGTTACATTCAGTCAGTTTTAGGTATAACTTAGCTAGTTTAGAGCATATTTAGCTAGATATAGGTAACATTCGGCTAGTTTTAGGTGTTACTCAGCTAGTTTAGAGCATATTTAGCCAGATATAGGTAACATTCGGCTAGTTTTAGGTATTACTCAGCTAGTTTAGAGCATATTTATCGAGATATAGGTTAATTTCAGTCAGTTTTAGGTACTACTCAGCTAGTTTAGAGCATATTTAGTTAGTTATAGGTTACATTCAGCTAGTTTTAGTGTTTACTCAGCTAGTTTAGAGCATATTTAGCTAGATATAGGTTACATTCAGTCAGTTTTAGGTATTACTCAGCTAGTTTAGATCATATTTAGCTAGATATAGGTTACATTCGGTCAGTTTTAGGTATTACTCAGCTGGTTTAGAGCATATTTCGCTAGATATAGGTTACATTCCGTCAGTTTTAGGAATTTCTCAGCAAGTTTAGAGCGTATTTAGCTAGATATAGGCTACATTCATACAGTTTTAGGTATTACTCAGCTAGTTTATAGCATATTTAGCTAGATATAGGTTACATTCAGACAGTTTTAGGTATTACTCAGCTAGTTTAGAGTATATTTAGCTAGTTATAGGTTACATTCAGCTAGTTTTAGGGTTAACTCAGCTTGTTTAGATCATATTTAGCTAGATATAGGTTACATTCAGTCAGTTTAAGTCATTTCTCAGCTAGTTTAGAGCGTATTTAGCTAGATATAGATTATATTCAGTCAGTTTTAGGTATTTCTCAGCTAGTTTAGAGCGTATTTAGCTAGATATAGGTTACATTCAGTGACTTTTAGTTATTACTCAGCTAGTTTAGAGCATATTTAGCTAGTTATAGGTTACATTCAGCTAGTTATAGGTATTATTCAGCTAGTTTAGAGCCTATTTAGCTAGATATAGGTTACATTCAGTCAGTTTTAGGTATTACTCAGCTAGTTTATAGCATATTTAGCTAGATATAGGTTACATTCAGACAGTTTTAGGCATTACTCAGCTAGTTAAGAGAATATTTAGCTACTTATAGGTTACTTTCAGCTAGTTTTAGGGTTTACTCAGCTTGTTTAGATCATATTCAGCTATTTATAGGTATCATTCGGCTCGTTTTAGGTATTACTCATCGAGTTATTTGCATATTTAGCTAGTTATAGGTTATATTCAGTTAGTTTTATGGTATACTCAGCTAGTTTAGAACATATTTAGCTAGATATAGGTTACATTCAGCTAGTTTTAGTGTTCACTAAGCAAGTTTAGAGCATTTATAGCTAGATATAGGTTACATTCAGTCAGTTTTAGGTATTACTCAGCTAATTTAGAGCATATTTAGCTAGATATAGGTTACATTCAGTCAGTTTTAGTTATTACTCAGCTAGTTTAGAACATACTTAGCTAGATATAGGTCACATTCAGTCAGTATTAGGTATTACTCAGCTAGATTAGAGCATATGTAGCTAGATATAGGTAACATTCGGCTAGTTATAGGTATTACTCAGCTAGTTTAGAGCATATTTAGCTAGAAATAGGTAACATTCGGCTAGTTTTAGGTATTACTCAGCTAGTTTGGAGCATATTTAGCTAGTTATAGGTTTCATTCAGCTAGTTTTAGGGTTTACTCAGCTTGTTTAGATCATATTTAGCTATTTATATGTATCATTCGGCTAGTTTTAGGTATTACTCAGTGAGCTTATTGCATATTTAGCTAGATATAGGTAACATTCGGCGAGTTTTAGGTTTTACTCAGCTAGTTTAAATCATATTTAACTAGATATATGTTTCATTTGGCTAGTTGTAAGTATTACTCAGCTAGTTTAGAGCATATTAACTAGATATAGGTTATATTCGGCTAGTTTTAGTTATTACTCAGCTAGTTTAGTGCATATTTAGCTAGTTATAGGTTACATTCAGTGAGTTTTAGGGTTTACTCAGCTAGTTTAGTGCTTATTTAGCTAGATATAGGTTACATTCAGTCAGTTCTAGGTATTACTCAGCTAGTTTAGAGCATTTTTCGCTAGACATAGGTTACATTCTGTCAGTTTTAGGTATTACTCAGCTACTTAAAGAGCATATTTAGCTAGATATAGGTTACATTCAGTCAGTTCTAGGTACTACTCAGCTAGTTTAGAACATATTTAGCTAGATATAGGTTACATTCAGTCAGTTTTAGGTATTACTTAGCTAGTTTAGAGCATATTTAGCTTGATATAGGTAACATTCGGCTAGTTTTAGGGTTTACTCAGCCAGTTTAAAGCATATTTAGCTAGATATAGGTTACATTCAGTCAGTTTTAGGTATTACTCTGCTAGTTTAGAGCATATTTAGCTAGTTTTAGGTAACATTCGGCTAGTTTTAGGTTTTACTCAGCTAGTTTAGAGCATTTTTAGCTAGATATACGTTTCATTCAGCTAGTTTTAGGTATTACTCAGCGAGTTTAGAGCATATTTAGCTAGATATAGGTAACATTCGGCTAGTTGTAGGTATTACTCAGCTAGTTTAGAGCATGTTTTGCTAGTTATAGGTTACATTCAGTCAGTTTTAGGGTTTACTCAGTTATTTTAGAGCATATTTAGCTAGATACAGGTTATATTCAGTCAGCTTTAGGTATTACTCAGCTAGTTTAGAGCATATTTTTCTAGATATAGGTTACATTCTGCTAGTTTTAGGGTTAACTAAGCTAGTTTAGAGCATATATAGCCAGATATTGGTTACATTCGGTCAGTTTTAGGTATTACTCACCTAGTTTAGAGCATATTTATATAGATATAGGTTACATTCAGTCAGTTCTAGGTATTACTCAGCTAGTTTAGAACATATTTAGCTAGATATAGGTTACATTCGGTCAGTTTTAGGTATAACTCAGCTAGTTTAGAGCATATTTAGCCAGATATAGGTAACATTCGGCTAGTTATAGATATGACTCAGCTAGTTTAGAGCATATTTATCTAGATATAGGTAAATTTTCGCTTAGTTTTATGTATAACTCAGCTAGTTTAGAGCTTATTTCGCTAGTTATAGGTTACATTCAGCTAGTTTTAGGGTTTAATCAGCTTGTTTAGGTCATATTTAGCTATTTATAGGTATCATTCGGCTAGTTTTAGGTATTACTCAGCGTGCTTATTGCATATTTAGCTAGATATAGGTAACATTCGGCTAGTTTTAGGTTTTACTCTGTTAGTTTAGAGCATATTTAGCCAGATATATGTTACTTTCGGCCAGTTGTAGGTATTACTCAGCTAGTTTAGAGGATATTTAGCTAGATATAGGTTACATTCGGCTAGTTTTAGGTATTACTCAGCACGTTAAGTGCATATTTAACTAGTTATAGTTTACATTCAGTCAGTTTTAGGGTTTACTCAGCTCGTTTAGAGCATATTTAGCTAGATATAGGTTACATTCAGCCAGTTTTAGGTATTACTCAGCAAGTTTAGCGCATATTTAGCTAGTTATAGTTTACATTCAGTCAGTTTTAGGGTTTACTCAGCTCCTTTAGAGCATATTTAGCTAGATATTGGTTCCATTCTGTCAGTTTTAGGTGTTACTCAGCTAGTTTAGAGCATATTTAGCTAGATATAGGTTACATTCAGTCAGTTTTAGGTATAACTCAGCTAGTTTAGAGCATATTTAGCCAGATATAGGTAACATTCGGCTAGTTTTAGGTGTTACTCAGCTATTTTAGAGCCAATTTAGCTAGATATAGGTTACATTCAGTCAGTTTTAGGTATTACTCAGCTAGTTTATAGCATATTTAGCTAGATATAGGTTACATTCAGACAGTTTTAGGCATTACTCAGCTAGTTAAGAGAATATTTAGCTACTTATAGGTTACTTTCAGCTAATTTTAGGGTTTACTCAGCTTGTTTAGATCATATTCAGCTATTTATAGGTATCATTCGGCTCGTTTTAGGTATTACTCATCGAGTTATTTGCATACTTAGCTAGTTATAGGTTATATTCAGTTAGTTTTATGGTATACTCAGCTAGTTTAGAACATATTTAGCAAGATATAGGTTACATTCTGTCAGTTTTAGGTATTACTCAGCTAGTTTAGAGCAGATTTAGCTAGATATAGGGTACATTCTGTCAGTTTTAGGTATTACTGAGCTATTTTAGAGCATATTTAGCTAGTTATAGGTAACAATCGGTTTGTTTTAGGTTTTACTCAGCTAGTTTAGAGCATATTTAGCTAGATATAGGTTACATTCAGCTAGTTTTAGTGGTTACTAAGCAAGTTTAGAGCATTTATAGCTAGATATAGGTTACATTCAGTCAGTTTTAGGTATTACTCATCTAATTTAGAGCATATTTAGCTAGATATAGGTTACATTCAGTCAGTTTTAGTTATTACTCAGCTAGTTTAGAACATACTTAGCTAGATATAGGTCACATTCAGTCAGTATTAGGTATTACTCAGCTAGATTAGAGCATATGTAGCTAGATATAGGTAACATTCGGCTAGTTTTAGGTATTACTCAGCTAGTTTAGAGAATATTTAGCTAGAAATAGGTAACATTCAGCTAGTTTTAGGTATTACTCAGCTAGTTTGGAGCATATTTTGCTAGTTATAGGTTACATTCAGCTAGTTTTAGGGTTTACTCAGCTTGTTTAGATCATATTTAGCTATTTATATGTATCATTCGGCTAGTTTTAGGTATTACTCAGTGAGCTTATTGCATATTTAGCTAGATATAGGTAACATTCGGCGAGTTTTAGGTTTTACTCAGCTAGTTTAAAGCATATTTAACTAGATATATGTTTCATTTGGCTAGTTGTATTACTCAGCTAGTTTAGAGCATATTTAGCTAGATATAGGTTACATTCAGTCAGTTTTAGGTCTAACTTAGCTAGTTTAGAGCATATTTAGCTAGATATAGGTAACATTCGGCTAGTTTTAGGTGTTACTCAGCTAGTTTAGAGCATATTTAGCTAGATATAGGTAACATTCGGCTAGTTTTAGGTATTACTCAGCTAGTTTAGAGCATATTTATCGAGATATAGGTTAATTTCAGTCAGTTTTAGGTACTACTCAGCTAGTTTAGAGCATATTTAGTCAGTTATAGGTTACATTCAGCTAGTTTTAGTTTTTACTCAGCTAGTTTAGAGCATATTTAGCTAGATATAGGTTACATTCAGTCAGTTTTAGGTATTACTCAGCTAGTTTAGATCATATTTAGCTAGATATAGGTTACATTCGGTCAGTTTTAGGTATTACTCAGCTGGTTTAGAGCATATTTCGCTAGATATAGGTTACATTCCGTCAGTTTTAGGAATTTCTCAGCAAGTTTAGAGTGTATTTAGCTAGATATAGGCTACATTCATACAGTTTTAGGTATTACTCAGCTAGTTTATAGCATATTTAGCTAGATATAGGTTACATTCAGACAGTTTTAGGTATTACTCAGCTAGTTTAGAGTATATTTAGCTAGTTATAGGTTACATTCAGCTAGTTTTAGGGTTAACTCAGCTTGTTTAGATCATATTTAGCTAGATATAGGTTACATTCAGTCAGTTTAAGTCATTTCTCAGCTAGTTTAGAGCGTATTTAGCTAGATATAGATTATATTCAGTCAGTTTTAGGTATTTCTCAGCTAGTTTAGAGCGTATTTAGCTAGATATAGGTTACATTCAGTGAGTTTTAGTTATTACTCAGCTAGTTTAGAGCATATTTAGCTAGTTATAGGTTACATTCAGCTAGTTACAGGTATTATTCAGCTAGTTTAGAGCCTATTTAGCTAGATATAGGTTACATTCAGTCAGTTTTAGGTATTACTCAGCTAGTTTATAGCATATTTAGCTAGATATAGGTTACATTCAGACAGTTTTAGGCATTACTCAGCTAGTTAAGAGAATATTTAGCTACTTATAGGTTACTTTCAGCTAGTTTTAGGGTTTACTCAGCTTGTTTAGATCATATTCAGCTATTTATAGGTATCATTCGGCTCGTTTTAGGTATTACTCATCGAGTTATTTGCATATTTAGCTAGTTATAGGTTATATTCAGTTAGTTTTATGGTATACTCAGCTAGTTTAGAACATATTTAGCTTGATATAGGTTACATTCAGCTAGTTTTAGTGTTCACTAAGCAAGTTTAGAGCATTTATAGCTAGATATAGGTTACATTCAGTCAGTTTTAGGTATTACTCAGCTAATTTACAGCATATTTAGCTAGATATAGGTTACATTCAGTCAGTTTTAGTTATTACTCAGCTAGTTTAGAACATACTTAGCTAGATATAGGTCACATTCAGTCAGTATTAGGTATTACTCAGCTAGATTAGAGCATATGTAGCTAGATATAGGTAACATTCGGCTAGTTATAGGTATTACTCAGCTAGTTTAGAGCATATTTAGCTAGAAATAGGTAACATTCGGCTAGTTTTAGGTATTACCCAGCTAGTTTGGAGCATATTTAGCAAGTTATAGGTTTCATTCAGCTAGTTTTAGGGTTTACTCAGCTTGTTTAGATCATATTTAGCTATTTATATGTATCATTCGGCTAGTTTTAGGTATTACTCAGTGAGCTTATTGCATATTTAGCTAGATACAGGTAACATTCGGCGAGTTTTAGGTTTTACTCAGCTAGTTTAAATCATATTTAACTAGATATATGTTTCATTTGGCTAGTTGTAAGTATTACTCAGCTAGTTTAGAGCATATTAACTAGATATAGGTTATATTCGGCTAGTTTTAGTTATTACTCAGCTAGTTTAGTGCATATTTAGCTAGTTATAGGTTACATTCAGTGAGTTTTAGGGTTTACTCAGCTAGTTTAGTGCTTATTTAGCTAGATATAGGTTACATTCAGTCAGTTCTAGGTATTACTCAGCTAGTTTAGAGCATTTTTCGCTAGACATAGGTTACATTCTGTCAGTTTTAGGTATTACTCAGCTACTTAAAGAGCATATTTAGCTAGATATAGGTTACATTCAGTCAGTTCTAGGTACTACTCAGCTAGTTTAGAACATATTTAGCTAGATATAGGTTACATTCAGTCAGTTTTAGGTATTACTTAGCTAGTTTAGAGCATATTTAGCTTGATATAGGTAACATTCGGCTAGTTTTAGGGTTTACTCAGCCAGTTTAAAGCATATTTAGCTAGATATAGGTTACATTCAGTCAGTTTTAGGTATTACTCTGCTAGTTTAGAGCATATTTAGCTAGTTTTAGGTAACATTCGGCTAGTTTTAGGTTTTACTCAGCTAGTTTAGAGCATTTTTAGCTAGATATACGTTTCATTCAGCTAGTTTTAGGTATTACTCAGCGAGTTTAGAGCATATTTAGCTAGATATAGGTAACATTCGGCTAGTTGTAGGTATTACTCAGCTAGTTTAGAGCATGTTTTGCTAGTTATAGGTTACATTCAGTCAGTTTTAGGGTTTACTCAGCTATTTTAGAGCATATTTAGCTAGATACAGGTTATATTCAGTCAGCTTTAGGTATTACTCAGCTAGTTTAGAGCATATTTTGCTAGATATAGGTTACATTCTGCTAGTTTTAGGGTTAACTAAGCTAGTTTAGAGCATATATAGCCAGATATTGGTTACATTCGGTCAGTTTTAGGTATTACTCACCTAGTTTAGAGCATATTTATATAGATATAGGTTACATTCAGTCAGTTTTAGGTATTACTCAGCTAGTTTAGAACATATTTAGCTAGATATAGGTTACATTCGGTCAGTTTTAGGTATAACTCAGCTAGTTTAGAGCATATTTAGCCAGATATAGGTAACATTCGGCTAGTTATAGGTATGACTCAGCTAGTTTAGAGCATATTTATCTAGATATAGGTAAATTTTCGCTTAGTTTTATGTATAACTCAGCTAGTTTAGAGCTTATTTCGCTAGTTATAGGTTACATTCAGCTAGTTTTAGGGTTTAATCAGCTTGTTTAGGTCATATTTAGCTATTTATAGGTATCATTCGGCTAGTTTTAGGTATTACTCAGCGTGCTTATTGCATATTTAGCTAGATATAGGTAACATTCGGCTAGTTTTAGGTTTTACTCTGTTAGTTTAGAGCATATTTAGCCAGATATATGTTACTTTCGGCCAGTTGTAGGTATTACTCAGCTAGTTTAGAGGATATTTAGCTAGATATAGGTTACATTCGGCTAGTTTTAGGTATTACTCAGCAAGTTAAGTGCATATTTAACTAGTTATAGTTTACATTCAGTCAGTTTTAGGGTTTACTCAGCTCGTTTAGAGCATATTTAGCTAGATATAGGTTACATTCAGCTAGTTTTAGGTATTACTCAGCAAGTTTAGTGCATATTTAGCTAGTTATAGTTTACATTCAGTCAGTTTTAGGGTTTACTCAGCTCCTTTAGAGCATATTTAGCTAGATATTGGTTCCATTCTGTCAGTTTTAGGAGTTACTCAGCTAGTTTAGAGCATATTTAGCTAGATATAGGTTACATTCAGTCAGTTTTAGGTATAACTCAGCTAGTTTAGAGCATATTTAGCCAGATATAGGTAACATTCGGCTAGTTTTAGGTGTTACTCAGCTAGTTTAGAGCATATTTAGCTAGATATAGGTAACATTCGGCTAGTTTTAGGTATTACTCAGCTAGTTTAGAGCATATTTATCGAGATATAGGTTAATATCAGTCAGTTTTAGGTACTACTCAGCTAGTTTAGAGCATATTTAGCTAGTTATAGGTTACATTCAGCTAGTTTTAGGGTATACTCAGCTAGTTTAGGGCATATTTACCGAGATATAGGTTACATTCAGTCAGTTTTAGGTATTACTCAGCTAGTTTAGAGCATATATAGCTAGATATAGGTAACATTCGGTCAGTTTTAGGTATTACTCAGCTGGTTTAGAGCATATTTAGCTAGATATAGGTTACATTCCGTCAATTTTAGGTATTTCTCAGCAAGTTTAGAGCGTATTTAGCTAGATATAGGTTACATTCATACAGTTTTAGGTATTACTCAGCTAGTTTATAGCATATTTAGCTAGATATAGGTTACATTCAGACAGTTTTAGGTATTACTCAGCTAGTTTAGAGCATATTTAGCTAGTTATAGGTTACATTCAGCTAGTTTTATGGTTAACTCAGCTTGTTTAGATCATATTTAGCTAGATATAGGTTACATTCAGTCAGTTTATGTCATTTCTCAGCTAGTTTAGAGCGTATTTAGCTAGATATAGGATACATTCAGTCAGTTTTAGGTATTTCTCAGCTAGTTTAGAGCGTATTTAGCTAGATATAGGTTACATTCAGTGAGTTTTAGTTATTACTCAGCTAGTTTAGAGCATATTTAGCTAGTTATAGGTTACATTCAGCTAGTTATAGGTATTAATCAGCTAGTTTAGAGCCTATTTAGCTAGATATAGGTTACATTCAGTCAGTTTTAGCTATTACTCAGCTAGTTTATAGCATATTTAGCTCGATATAGGTTACATTCAGACAGTTTTAGGTATTACTCAGCTAGTTTAGAGCATATTTAGCTAGTTATAGGTTACATTCAGCTACTTTTAGGGCTTACTCAGCTTGTTTAGATCATATTCAGCTATTTATAAGTATCATTCGGCTCGTTTTAGGTATTAATCATCGAGTTATTTGCATATTTAGCTAGTTATAGGTTATATTCAGTTAGTTTTATGGTATACTCAGCTAGTTTAGAACATATTTAGCTAGATATAGGTTACATTCTGTCAGTTTTAGGTATTACTCAGCTAGTTTAGAGCAGATTTAGCTAGATATAGGGTACATTCTGTCAGTTTTAGGTATTACTCAGCTATTTTAGAGCATATTTAGCTAGTTATAGGTAACAATCGGTTTGTTTTAGGTTTTACTCAGCTAGTTTAGAGCATATTTAGCTAGATATAGGTTACATTCAGCTAGTTTTAGTGGTTACTAAGCAAGTTTATAGCATTTATAGCTAGATATAGGTTATATTCAGTCAGTTTAATGTATTACTCAGCTAATTTAGAGCATATTTAGCTAGATATAGGTTACATTCAGTCAGTTTTAGGTATTACTCAGCTAGTTTAGAACATACTTAGCTAGATATAGGGTACATTCAGTCAGTATTAGGTATTACTCAGCTAGATTAGAGCATATGTAGCTAGATATAGGTAACATTCAGCTAGTTTTAGGTATTACTCAGCTAGTTTAGAGCATATTTAGCTAGAAATAGGTAACATTCGGCTAGATATAGGTTACATTCAGTCAGTTTTAGGTATTACTCAGCTAGTTTAGAGCATATTTAGCTTGATATAGGTAACATTCGGCTAGTTTTAGGGTTTACTCAGGCAGTTTAAAACATATTTAGCTAGATATAGGTTACATTCAGTCAGTTTTAGGTATTACTCTGCTAGTTTCGAGAATATTTAGCTAGTTTTAGGTAACATTCGGCTAGTTTTAGGTTTTACTCAGCTAGTTTAGAGCATTTTTAGCTAGATATATGTTTCATTCAGCGAGTTTTAGGTATTACTCAGCGTGCTTATTGCATATATAGCTAGATATAGGTAAAATTCGGCTAGTTTTAGGTTTTACTCTGCTAGTTTAGAGCATATTTAGCCAGATATATGATACATTCGGCCTGTTGTAGGTATTACTCAATTAGTTTAGAGGATATTCAGCTAGATATAAGTTACATACGGCTAGTTTTAGGTATTACTCAGCAAGTTAATTGCATATTTAACTAGTTATAGTTTACATTCAGTCAGTTTTAGGGTTTACTCAGCTCGTTTAGAGCATATTTAGCTAGATATAGGTTACATTCAGCTAGTTTTAGGTATTACTCAGCAAGTTTAGTGCATATTTAGCTAGTTATAGTTTACATTCAGTCAGTTTTAGGGTTTACTCGGCTCCTTTAGAGCATATTTAGCTAGATATAGGTTCCATACTGTCAGTTTTAGGTGTTCCTCAGCTAGTTTAGAGCATATTTAGCTAGATATAGGTTACATTCAGTCAGTTTTAGGTATAACTCAGCTAGTTTAGAGCATATTTAGCTAGATATAGGTAACATTCGGCTAGTTTTAGGTGTTACTCAGCTAGTTTAGAGCATATTTATCGAGATATAGGTTAATTTCAGTCAGTTTTAGGTACTACTCAGCTAGTTTAGAGCATATTTAGCTAGTTATAGGTTACATTCAGCTAGTTTTAGTGTTTACTCAGCTAGTTTAGAGCATATTTAGCTAGATATAGGTTACATTCAGCTAGTTTTAGGTATTACTCAGCGAGTTTAGAGCATATTTAGCTAGATATAGGTAACATTCGGCTAGTTGTAGGTATTACTCAGCTAGTTTAGAGCATGTTTTGCTAGTTATAGGTTACATTCAGTCAGTTTTAGGGTTTACTCAGCTATTTTAGAGCATATTTAGCTAGATACAGGTTATACTCAGTCAGCTTTAGGTATTACTCAGCTAGTTTAGAGCATATTTAGCTAGATATAGGTTACATTCAGCTAGTTTTAGGGTTTACTAAGCTAGTTTAGAACATATATAGCCAGATATTGGTTACATTCAGTCAGTTTTAGGTATTACTCAGCTAGTTTAGAGCATATTTAGATAGATATAGGTTACATTCAGTCAGTTTTAGGTATTACTCAGCTAGTTTAGAACATATTTAGCTAGATATAGGTTACATTCGGTCAGTTTTAGGTATAACTCAGCTAGTTTAGAGCATATTTAGCCAGATATAGGTAACATTCGGCTAGTTATAGGTATGACTCAGCTAGTTTAGAGCATATTTATCTAGATATAGGTAACATTCGCTTAGTTTTATGTATAACTCAGCTAGTTTAAAGGTTATTTCGCTAGTTATAGGTTACATTCAGCTAGTTTTAGGGTTTAATCAGCTTGTTTAGGTCATATTTAGCTATTTATCGGTATCATTCGGCTAGTTTTAGGTATTACTCAGCGAGCTTATTGCATATTTAGCTAGATATGGGTAACATTCGGCTAGTTGTAGGTTTTACTCTGTTAGTTTAGAGCATATTTAGCCAGATATAAGTTACATTCGGCCAGTTTGTAGGTATTACTCAGCTAGTTTAGAGGATATTTAGCTAGATATAGGTTACATTCGGCTAGTTTTAGGTATTACTCAGCAAGTTAAGTGCATATTTAACTAGTTATAGTTTACTTTCAGTCAGTTTTAGGGTTTACTCAGCTCGTTTAGAGCATATTTAGCTAGATAAAAGTTACATTCAGCTAGTTTTAGGTATTCTCAGCAAGTTTAGTGCATATTTAGCTAGTTATAGTTTACATTCAGTCAGTTTTAGGGTTTACTCAGCTCCTTTAGAGCATATTTAGCTAGATATAGGTTCCATTCTGTCAGTTTTAGGTGTTACTCAGCTAGTTTAGAGCATTTTTAGCTAGATATAGGTTACATTCAGTCAGTTTTAGGTATAACTCAGCTAGTTTAGAGCATATTTAGCTAGATATAGGTAACATTCGGCTAGTTTTAGGTGTTACTCAGCTAGTTTAGAGCATATTTAGCTAGTTATAGTTTACATTCAGTCAGTTTTAGGGTTTACTCAGCTCCTTTAGAGCATATTTAGCTAGATATAGGTTACATTCAGCTAGTTTTAGGGTTTACTCAGCTAGTTTAGAGCATATTTAGCTAGTTATAGGTTACATTCAGCTAGTTTTAGGGTTTACTCAGCCAGTTTAGAGCATATTTAGCTAGATATAGGTTACATTCAGTCAGTTTTAGGTATTACTCCTCTAGTTTAGAGCATATTTAGCTAGATATAGGTTGCATTCGGTCAGTTTTAGGTATTACTCAGCTGGTTTAGAGCATATTTAGCTAGATATAGGTTACATTCCGTCAGTTTTAGGTATTTCTCAGCAAGTTTAGAGCGTATTTAGCTAGATATACGTTACATTCATACAGTTTTAGGTATTACTCAGCTAGTTTATAGCATATTTAGCTAGATATAGGTTACATTCAGACAGTTTTAGGTATTACTCAGCTAGTTTAGAGCATATTTAGCTAGTTATAGGTTACATTCAGCTAGTTTTATGGTTAACTCAGCTTGTTTAGATCATATTTAGCTAGATATAGGTTACATTCAGTCAGTTTAAGTCATTTCTCAGCTAGTTTAGAGCGTATTTAGCTAGATATAGGATACATTCAGTCAGTTTTAGGTATTTCTCAGCTAGTTTAGAGCGTATTTAGCTAGATATAGGTTACATTCAGTGAGTTTTAGTTATTACTCAGCTAGTTTAGAGCATATTTAGCTAGTTATAGGTTAAATTCAGCTAGTTATAGGTATTAATCAGCTAGTTTAGAGCCTATTTAGCTAGATATAGGGTACATTCAGTCAGTTTTAGTTATTACTCAGCTAGTTTATAGCATATTTAGCTAGATATAGGTTACATTCAGACAGTTTTAGGTATTACTCAGCTAGTTTAGAGCATATTTAGCTAGTTATAGGTTACATTCAGCTACTTTTAGGGTTTACTCAGCTTGTTTAGATCATATTCAGCTATTTATAGGTATCATTCGGCTCGTTTTAGGTATTACTCATCGAGTTTTTTGTATATTTAGCTAGTTATAGGTTATATTCAGTTAGTTTTATGGTATACTCAGCTAGTTTAGAACATATTTAACTAGATATAGGTTACATTCTGTCAGTTTTAGGTATTACTCAGCTAGTTTAGAGCAGATTTAGGTAGATATAGGGTACATTCTGTCTGATTTAGGTATTACTCAGCTATTTTAGAGCATATTTAGCTATTATTCATGATGTTGAATTTTGGGCTTATGCCGTGTTTTATTATATTGCAATTCGACGCAACAAGGTTGTCGTAAATTTGTCCAGCAAGCCCCTAAGTGATACCCAACAGGCAGTTCTCGCTAAAGGTCTCAATTTTGCTGTAGCGCCTAGAAGAATTCCTATTGAAGAACTTATTACATCCGTAGAATCCTCAGTACATCACCTCACACCTGAAGAGGCCGAGGAAGCCAGACAAGAATGTTCCCGAGTTCTCAAGACAGCTAAGCCACCTAACACCAACTTAAAACAAGGCGAAAGCCGGGCACTTAAAGATCTAAGGGACAATTCTGATATTATCGTTCTCCCCGCTGACAAGGGTAACGCGACAGTGGTATTGGATAAGGTTGATTATGATTCCAAGATCTCGTCTTTGTTATCAGATCCTGTATATAGGATTAATAGTCGTGATCCTACTACTCGCTACTCAAATGTCACCGTCAAATTGATCAAGCAATCATCTATTCCAGCGGATGCAGCGAAGACTCTCCTTCCAGGGGATGCTATTCCTCCGAGACTCTATGGTCTTCCTAAAATACATAAGGAAGATGTTCCTCTTAGACCTATTGTTAGTACGATTGGTTCTCCTACATATGCCCTTTCCAAATACTTAGGAAGACTACTTCAGCCACTTCTGGGTAACACGCCTTCGTACATTAAGGATTCCACACACTTCGTGGAAAAGTTAAAAGCTATAACACTTCAGCCGGGTGATATTCTAGTGAGTCTCGACGTGGTGTCTCTGTTTACGAGAGTACCTATTGATGGTGTTATGTCTCTCATTAATGGCTTTTTTCCTGAAGACATCACAAGACTTTTTTATCACTGCATGACCTCCTCCTACTTTCTATGGAATGGGAATTTTTATGAGCAGACTGATGGTGTGGCCATGGGTAGTCCTCTCTCTCCTGTTGTGGCTAATTTCTTCATGGAGAACTTTGAAGAGAAAGCTTTGTCGTCGGCTCCTTTCAAACCGAAGATTTGGTGGCGTTATGTGGATGACACGTTCGTTGTTTGGACGGAAGGTGAGGAAAATCTTAGCCATTTCCTGGATCACCTTAATATCCAGCACCCTTCTATTTGTTTCACCATGGAAAAGGAATCTGACGGCAAAATACCTTTTTTAGATGTTCTCGTCACCAAGAAAGAGGATGGATCTTTAGGACACAGCGTTTTTCGTAAGCCAACACACACCAATAGATATCTCCACGCAAGTTCTCACCATCACCCTGCCCAGAAACATGGTATCCTTACAACTCTAACTACCAGGGCTAGGAGGATTTGTGAAGTGTTTTCTTTACAAGAAGAAATTAACACCCTGCGAACCACCTTTGAGAGCAACGGTTATAGCAAGGCTTTGATTTCTACGGTTCTGAAACCAACAAATAATAATAGGACGTCAGTTGAGAAAAGAGATGTAAGAGGAACTGCTTACCTTCCGTACATACATAACACAACGGATCGTATTGCTAAAATCCTACGTCGATACAACATACGGACTGTATTTGGAACTTCTGTTAAGATTAGGCAACTCCTGCGACCAACTAAGGACAGTTTGCCTAAATTGCAACAACCGGGTATCTACAGAGTTCCCTGTACTCGTGGCAAGGTTTACATCGGGCAGACTTCGAGAACAATATGCACTCGCATTAAGGAACATAATAGATGTATCAGGCTCATTCAACCTGATAAATCAGCTGTTGCCGATCATGCTTTAACACCTGGCCATGATGTCATGTTCCAAGGGGTGGATGTTCTTGCCCGTATAAAGCAATATCGTCCCAGAATCATCAGGGAGGCGGTTGAAATACGTAAACACCCAGATAATTTCAACCGCGACACCGGCTACAATCTCAGTGAATCCTGGCTACCTATTATCAGAACCCTGAGAAAGTAATCCACTGCTGCTTTCCGTTGTCCCTAACATGGGGCTATAATGGCGTCCATCTTTGGGCACCTTCTATATGTTCTTCGTTGCTTTCTCTTAGCAACATTGTCGTATTCCAGATTATTCCTGACGATGAAAGACTTGGTTTCTTTCGAAACGCGTCGAATTGCAATATAATAAAACACGGCATAAGCCCAAAATTCAACATCATGAATAATAACACGGGCCGTGAAAGTCTAAATGACCATATTTAGCTAGTTATAGGTAACAATCGGTTTGTTTTAGGTTTTACTCAGCTAGTTTAGAGCATATTTAGCTAGATATAGGTTACATTCAGCTAGTTTTAGTGGTTACTAAGCAAGTTTAGAGCATTTATAGCTAGATATAGGTTACATTCAGTCAGTTTTAGGTATTACTCAGCTAATTTAGAGCATATTTAGCTAGATATAGGTTACATTCAGTCAGTTTTAGGTATTACTCAGCTAGTTTAGAACATACTTAGCTAGATATAGGGTACATTCAGTCAGTATTAGGTATTACTCAGCTAGATTAGAGCATATGTAGCTAGATATAGGTAACATTCGGCTAGTTTTTGGTATTACTCAGCTAGTTTAGAGCATATTTAGCTAGAAATAGGTAACATTCGGCTAGATATAGGTTACATTCAGTCAGTTTTAGGTATTACTCAGCTAGTTTAGAGCATATTTAGCTTGATATAGGTAACATTCGGCTATTTTTTGGGTTTACTCAGCTAGTTTAGAGCATTTTTAGCTAGATATATGTTTCATTCAGCTAGTTTTAGGTATTACTCAGCGTGCTTATTGCATATTTAGCTAGATATAGGTAACATTCGGCTAGTTTTAGGTTTTACTCTGCTAGTTTAGAGCATATTTAGCCAGATATATGATACATTCGGCCTGTTGTAGGTATTACTCAGCTAGTTTAGAGGATATTTAGCTAGATATATGTTACATACGGCTAGTTTTAGGTATTACTCAGCAAGTTAATTGCATATTTAACTAGTTATAGTTTACATTCAGTCAGTTTTAGGGTTTACTCAGCTCGTTCAGAGCATATTTAGCTAGATATAGGTTACATTCAGCTAGTTTTAGGTATTACTCAGCAAGTTTAGTGCATATTTAGCTAGTTATAGTTTACATTCAGTCAGTTTTAGGGTTTACTCAGCTCCTTTAGAGCATATTTAGCTAGATATAGGTTCCATACTGTCAGTTTTAGGTATTACTCAGCTAGTTTAGAGCATATTTAGCTAGATATAGGTTACATTCAGTCAGTTTTAGGTATGACTCAGCTGGTTTAGAGCATATTTCGCTAGATATAGTTTACATTCCGTCAGTTTTAGGAATTTCTCAGCAAGTTTAGAGCGTATTTAGCTAGATATAGGCTACATTCATACAGTTTTAGGTATTACTCAGCTAGTTTATAGCATATTAACTAGATATAGGTTACATTCAGACAGTTTTAGGTATTACTCAGCTAGTTTAGAGTATATTTAGCTAGTTATAGGTTACATTCAGCTAGTTTTAGGGTTAACTCAGCTTGTTTAGATCATATTTAGCTAGATATAGGTTACATTCAGTCAGTTTAAGTCATTTCTCAGCTAGTTTAGAGCGTATTTAGCTAGATATAGATTATATTCAGTCAGTTTTAGGTATTTCTCAGCTAGTTTAGAGCGTATTTAGCTAGATATAGGTTACATTCAGTGAGTTTTAGTTATTACTCAGCTAGTTTAGAGCATATTTAGCTAGTTATAGGTTACATTCAGCTAGTTATAGGTATTACTCAGCTAGTTTAGAGCCAATTTAGCTAGATATAGGTTACATTTAGTCAGTTTTAGGTATTACTCAGCTAGTTTATAGCATATTTAGCTAGATATAGGTTACATTCAGACAGTTTAAGGCATTACTCAGCTAGTTAAGAGAATATTTAGCTACTTATAGGTTACTTTCAGCTAATTTTAGGGTTTACTCAGCTTGTTTAGATCATATTCAGCTATTTATAGGTATCATTCGGCTCGTTTTAGGTATTACTCATCGAGTTATTTGCATACTTAGCTAGTTATAGGTTATATTCAGTTAGTTTTATGGTATACTCAGCTAGTTTAGAACATATTTAGCAAGATACAGGTTACATTCTGTCAGTTTTAGGTATTACTCAGCTAGTTTAGAGCAGATTTAGCTAGATATAGGGTACATTCTGTCAGTTTTAGGTATTACTGAGCTATTTTAGAGCATATTTAGCTAGTTATAGGTAACAATCGGTTTGTTTTAGGTTTTACTCAGCTAGTTTAGAGCATATTTAGCTAGATATAGGTTACATTCAGCTAGTTTTAGGGGTTACTAAGCAAGTTTAGAGCATTTATAGCTAGATATAGGTTACATTCAGTCAGTTTTAGGTATTACTCATCTAATTTAGAGCATATTTAGCTAGATATAGGTTACATTCAGTCAGTTTTAGTTATTACTCAGCTAGTTTAGAACATACTTAGCTAGATATAGGTCACATTCAGTCAGTATTAGGTATTACTCAGCTAGATTTGAGCATATGTAGCTAGATATAGGTAACATTCGGCTAGTTTTAGGTATTACTCAGCTAGTTTAGAGAATATTTAGCTAGAAATAGGTAACATTCAGCTAGTTTTAGGTATTACTCAGCTAGTTTGGAGCATATTTAGCTAGTTATAGGTTACATTCAGCTAGTTTTAGGGTTTACTCAGCTTGTTTAGATCATATTTAGCTATTTATATGTATCATTCGGCTAGTTTTAGGTATTACTCAGTGAGCTTATTGCATATTTAGCTAGATATAGGTAACATTCGGCGAGTTTTAGGTTTTACTCAGCTAGTTTAAAGCATATTTAACTAGATATATGTTTCATTTGGCTAGTTGTATTACTCAGCTAGTTTAGAGCATATTTATCTAGATATAGGTTACATTCAGTCAGTTTTAGGTATAACTTAGCTAGTTTAGAGCATATTTAGCTAGATATAGGTATCATTCGGCTAGTTTTAGGTGTTACTCAGCTAGTTTAGAGCATATTTAGCTAGATATAGGTAACATTCGGCTAGTTTTAGGTATTACTCAGCTAGTTTAGAGTTTATTTATCGAGATATAGGTTAATTTCAGTCAGTTTTAGGTACTACTCAGCTAGTTTAGAGCATATTTAGTTAGTTATAGGTTACATTCAGCTAGTTTTAGTGTTTACTCAGCTAGTTTAGAGCATATTTAGCTAGATATAGGTTACATTCAGTCAGTTTTAGGTATTACTCAGCTAGTTTAGATCATATTTAGCTAGATATAGGTTACATTCGGTCAGTTTTAGGTATTACTCAGCTGGTTTAGAGCATATTTCGCTAGATATAGGTTACATTCCGTCAGTTTTAGGAATTTCTCAGCAAGTTTAGAGCGTATTTAGCTAGATATAGGCTACATTCATACAGTTTTAGGTATTACTCAGCTAGTTTATAGCATATTTAGCTAGATATAGGTTACATTCAGACAGTTTTAGGTATTACTCAGCTAGTTTAGAGTATATTTAGCTAGTTATAGGTTACATTCAGCTAGTTTTAGGGTTAACTCAGCTTGTTTAGATCATATTTAGCTAGATATAGGTTACATTCAGTCAGTTTAAGTCATTTCTCAGCTAGTTTAGAGCGTATTTAGCTAGATATAGATTATATTCAGTCAGTTTTAGGTATTTCTCAGCTAGTTTAGAGCGTATTTAGCTAGATATAGGTTACATTCAGTGAGTTTTAGTTATTACTCAGCTAGTTTAGAGCATATTTAGCTACTTATAGGTTACATTCAGCTAGTTATAGGTATTATTCAGCTAGTTTAGAGCCTATTTAGCTAGATATAGGTTACATTCAGTCAGTTTTAGGTATTACTCAGCTAGTTTATAGCATATTTAGCTAGATATAGGTTACATTCAGACAGTTTTAGGCATTACTCAGCTAGTTAAGAGAATATTTAGCTACTTATAGGTTACTTTCAGCTAGTTTTAGGGTTTACTCAGCTTGTTTAGATCATATTCAGCTATTTATAGGTATCATTCGGCTCGTTTTAGGTATTACTCATCGAGTTATTTGCATATTTAGCTAGTTATAGGTTATATTCAGTTAGTTTTATGGTATACTCAGCTAGTTTAGAACATATTTAGCTAGATATAGGTTACATTCAGCTAGTTTTAGTGTTCACTAAGCAAGTTTAGAGCATTTATAGCTAGATATAGGTTACATTCAGTCAGTTTTAGTTATTACTCAGCTAAT
Source organism: Meconema thalassinum (assembly GCA_946902985.2). Lineage (NCBI taxonomy): Eukaryota > Metazoa > Arthropoda > Insecta > Orthoptera > Tettigoniidae > Meconema > Meconema thalassinum. The sequence goes on along the minus strand of CAMPQE020000277.1, from coordinate 31,183 downwards.
TTAGAGCATATTTAGCTAGATATAGGTTACATTCAGTCAGTTTTAGTTATTACTCAGCTAGTTTAGAACATACTTAGCTAGATATAGGTCACATTCAGTCAGTATTAGGTATTACTCAGCTAGATTAGAGCATATGTAGCTAGATATAGGTAACATTCGGCTAGTTATAGGTATTACTCAGCTAGTTTAGAGCATATTTAGCTAGAAATAGGTAACATTCGGCTAGTTTTAGGTATTACTCAGCTAGTTTGGAGCATATTTAGCTAGTTATAGGTTTCATTCTGCTAGTTTTAGGTTTTACTCAGCTAGTTTAAACCATATTTAACTAGATATATGTTTCATTTGGCTAGTTGTAAGTATTACTCAGCTAGTTTAGAGCATATTAACTAGATATAGGTTATATTCGGCTAGTTTTAGTTATTACTCAGCTAGTTTAGTGCATATTTAGCTAGTTATAGGTTACATTCAGTGAGTTTTAGGGTTTACTCAGCTAGTTTAGTGCTTATTTAGCTAGATATAGGTTACATTCAGTCAGTTCTAGGTATTACTCAGCTAGTTTAGAGCATTTTTCGCTAGACATAGGTTACATTCTGTCAGTTTTAGGTATTACTCAGCTACTTAAAGAGCATATTTAGCTAGATATAGGTTACATTCAGTCAGTTCTAGGTACTACTCAGCTAGTTTAGAACATATTTAGCTAGATATAGGTTACATTCAGTCAGTTTTAGGTATTACTTAGCTAGTTTAGAGCATATTTAGCTTGATATAGGTAACATTCGGCTAGTTTTAGGGTTTACTCAGCCAGTTTAAAGCATATTTAGCTAGATATAGGTTACATTCAGTCAGTTTTAGGTATTACTCTGCTAGTTTAGAGCATATTTAGCTAGTTTTAGGTAACATTCGGCTAGTTTTAGGTTTTACTCAGCTAGTTTAGAGCATTTTTAGCTAGATATACGTTTCATTCAGCTAGTTTTAGGTATTACTCAGCGAGTTTAGAGCATATTTAGCTAGATATAGGTAACATTCGGCTAGTTGTAGGTATTACTCAGCTAGTTTAGAGCATGTTTTGCTAGTTATAGGTTACATTCAGTCAGTTTTAGGGTTTACTCAGCTATTTTAGAGCATATTTAGCTAGATACAGGTTATATTCAGTCAGCTTTAGGTATTACTCAGCTAGTTTAGAGCATATTTTGCTAGATATAGGTTACATTCTGCTAGTTTTAGGGTTAACTAAGCTAGTTTAGAGCATATATAGCCAGATATTGGTTACATTCGGTCAGTTTTAGGTATTACTCACCTAGTTTAGAGCATATTTATATAGATATAGGTTACATTCAGTCAGTTTTAGGTATTACTCAGCTAGTTTAGAACATATTTAGCTAGATATAGGTTACATTCGGTCAGTTTTAGGTATTACTCAGCTAGTTTAGAACATATTTAGCTAGATATAGGTTACATTCGGTCAGTTTTAGGTATGACTCAGCTAGTTTAGAGCATATTTATCTAGATATAGGTAAATTTTCGCTTAGTTTTATGTATAACTCAGCTAGTTTAGAGCTTATTTCGCTAGTTATAGGTTACATTCAGCTAGTTTTAGGGTTTAATCAGCTTGTTTAGGTCATATTTAGCTATTTATAGGTATCATTCGGCTAGTTTTAGGTATTACTCAGCGTGCTTATTGCATATTTAGCTAGATATAGGTAACATTCGGCTAGTTTTAGGTTTTACTCTGTTAGTTTAGAGCATATTTAGCCAGATATATGTTACTTTCGGCCAGTTGTAGGTATTACTCAGCTAGTTTAGAGGATATTTAGCTAGATATAGGTTACATTCGGCTAGTTTTAGGTATTACTCAGCAAGTTAAGTGCATATTTAACTAGTTATAGTTTACATTCAGTCAGTTTTAGGGTTTACTCAGCTCGTTTAGAGCATATTTAGCTAGATATAGGTTACATTCAGCTAGTTTTAGGTATTACTCAGCAAGTTTAGTGCATATTTAGCTAGTTATAGTTTACATTCAGTCAGTTTTAGGGTTTACTCAGCTCCTTTAGAGCATATTTAGCTAGATATTGGTTCCATTCTGTCAGTTTTAGGTGTTACTCATCTAGTTTGGAGCATATTTAGCTAGATATAGGTTACATTCAGTCAGTTTTAGGTATAACTCAGCTAGTTTAGAGCATATTTAGCCAGATATAGGTAACATTCGGCTAGTTTTAGGTGTTACTCAGCTAGTTTAGAGCATATTTAGCTAGATATAGGTAACATTCGGCTAGTTTTAGGTATTACTCAGCTAGTTTAGAGCATATTTATCGAGATATAGGTTAATATCAGTCAGTTTTAGGTACTACTCAGCTAGTTTAGAGCATATTTAGCTAGTTATAGGTTACATTCAGCTAGTTTTAGGGTATACTCAGCTAGTTTAGGGCATATTTACCGAGATATAGGTTACATTCAGTCAGTTTTAGGTATTACTCAGCTAGTTTAGAGCATATATAGCTAGATATAGGTAACATTCGGTCAGTTTTAGGTATTACTCAGCTGGTTTAGAGCATATTTAGCTAGATATAGGTTACATTCCGTCAGTTTTAGGTATTTCTCAGCAAGTTTAGAGCGTATTTAGCTAGATATAGGTTACATTCATACAGTTTTAGGTATTACTCAGCTAGTTTATAGCATATTTAGCTAGATATAGTGAACCCATATGCCATAGGGTCCAAGGTGTGCGAATCCATGCATTTGAGGAAGAAATCAAAGAAACGTACAGTTTCTAATGTAACTTAAAGAAAGATCCAGCTAGGAGGCCAGTATAAGGTTGTGCAACCACGAGGACCAGGTGTTCGAGAGGATGATATCATCCGTCTTGACATTCTGAAGGGAGCGAGTCACGAGTATTAATAACCGAGTGGAAATTTCCCAGGATTAGACATGGAGGCCTGAATCGGAATTCGAGCTGACGTTGCTGGAAAATGACAACACCGCTTATGCGCCATAAAGGAATAATTAAATTTAACCCGTTTACAAGAATAATAATGAGTAAACAAGTACAGTACAGTGAATCATTTTGAATGAGAGATTTTTCAGTAAAGAGAAACCATTTAATAATTGCGCAGAAAAAACTGCCAACGCAAGACGACGTCATTGGGGAATTACCAAGGCCTCTGTGGAGGGGAGAAAGCAAAAGAAATGCAACACCCACACATCTGAGGACGAGAAATTAATTAATATCTCCGAATTGCACGATCGATTCTTAGGTGCAATGAGATTATTTGACATTGAGAACACGAGCTTTCGGAAGGTATAATTTTTATATTTGTGGCACCATTATTTTAGAAGTTGGCCACAGAAAAGGCTAGAGTCTTATTTTTTTGTAGTGAAATAGTATAAAGCTTCGGGCTTCACCAAGCCAATCATGCAGTTATTGTCAGCCTGCGGGCATGACACTGTGTCACGATCATCATTGAATGCAGTTCGACAGTCCGTGAGGGGCATAACTCTGCGCTACATCAAAGACAGTTACCAGTACTCCTTGAGGGGAGAAACGCTGTGTTACACCGCAGAAGTAATATCCGATAGCCACAGGCGTCGCAGTATTAACGACTTGCTTACCTCCATAAGGAGTGGTCAAGAAGAAATTTAAAGTATCGCCGTATTGAAAGAGTAGGAAAATCCTAGTTACAGGATTTAGGCCCGACTGTATACAAGTTATAGTGAAAGTTCGTAAGATATAGTCAGAGCAGGCCGCGAACGTCGGACTTAAAGGCGATAGGTCGTTAAATAGACGAACGAATAGATCATAACGTACGGAAGTACCTTACTAAAAAGATAAACTGTTATTTAAATTAAAGAACCCAAAAAGGGAAGAACAGAATAAGGTTCGGAACGTATATCAGAAACGTAGGAGTGCTAGAACCGATCAAATAAAGAAGCAAGGAGACTATAAACATTATCTCCAGAAAGTAGGCGAACTATTCTAAAAGTACTAGACTCGAGAAGTACTAGCTGCTATAAACTAAATCTATAGGTCTTTGAGGAGACTTCGATCCGAATAGACTTTCGCTAGGATCGATAAACAGATCTACAAAGAAGCCGTTCAAGCTAGATAAATAGCCGGTCATCCAGGATAGGAGTAGAAGAATTTGGACTCCAGGGAACAGTAGATGTTTCGAGACTTTCGTATTCTGCAGGATAGGAAGCCGACATCGAATAAATTTCACCCTTGGAAACGGGAAATTAAGAAGGTCACGTGTGATAGGCTCAGAAATACGGCCTAGTGATCAAGAATTGTGAAGTGTAAATTTATCAAGATTATGTTTAAATTAATATTTTTAGTGTTTATTATGTGTTCAAAAGGGACACATCAGTGTATAAAAATGTCGTCAATGTTAAGTGTTCTAAATATATGTCAAAAAGTGTTTATACATAAGATGAATTCCTTTAATATGGAGTAAAAAGTTCAAAGTGGGCCCAAAATGAAGCACCGCACAAGAATAAAGATCATGGGACGATCTTAAAAGACATGTGAGTACTGAATTTCATTCTATTTTGGTGTCAGAAATTGGTTGTGTACAAATCCACCGGAGTTTTTGAGTAAAAGGGATGTGTTTTAATAAATAAATACTGAATAAGCAAGAACGCGGTCTGAACAATAATAAAAAAATTGAGAAATTATAAATGATTATGTAAAGAATAAATCCCGTAGAGGAAATAAGTGAATAAAATGTTAATGTCATAAGAGCAAGCGAAATATCAGTAATTATCATGAAAGATATTTAAATAAAGTAAAGTTGAGATATGAAAGAAATAGCTTTTGAGCTTGTGTAAAGAATAAAGATAATAATAATAACTAAATATGGAAATATTAAATAAAGATCAAATAAATTGATGTGAACATAAGAGCGTTAAAGCCTTAACATATGTGTAAGATATGATGTTCAATGGAATATTTTAAAAAAGGGAGCGATTTATCGGCAACGGAAAAGATTAATATGAGAATTAAAATAATATGAATTGTTACTAATGAGATTTATCAGTTCTTGGGAAGACATTTCGGCTTAAAATAATGTATAGCGCAAAAGAGCGCCAATAATATTAAAATGTCACGCTAGGAACGCGTAGAGGTTAAATACTTGGTAAATTACTTATGGAGGGTAGTTGATTGCTGTGAATTGATAATTGTATAAGTCCTCTATTTGTGACGTAGTATCACGAGGCATTGTGTATGTATTTGAAAGGGAGCTAAAATATGGTATTATTGAGCGTATGTCATATGGGCCACGGACGACTTTAAATCGCATTTTGTATAAGTCCTCTGTAAGGGAATGGTTCCCGAGGCATGTGAAAAGATTCGAACGCAGAATCTTCTTATGATAAAAGCCCCTTAATTCTTCGTCGTTGAATGTGTATTAATCTTCCCAATCAATGAGGACCCTCTCATAATTAATAAATGCCAAGGTTACGAAGGTGGTCTTTGAACCAAAGAATAGTTGTTTGAATGAGTACGGTACAGTGAAAGCCCGGTCTCTCCCCAGAACTGAATATAATGAGGAGGTTTGTTTTGAAAGCCTTGGAAATAAGCTACTAACGTGGGTTAGACAGGGAGTCGCCGTCACCCTCCGTGTCATAAATCGCGCCCGAGTAGAAGGGTCTAGCTCTCTTAGAACGAGAGGGGCCAGAAACCGTCTCGTAAGATGTTGTAAAGAGAAATGAATACACCAGGAGTGTTTAAAGTTGTTAATGACCCGGGCGTTGAACCGAGGTCCTTGTAGATTGATATTTTCGTTTGCCTGTTCAGATCGTAGTTTCTTATATGATAATGGTCTTATAAGACATAAGAGATAAATAACAATCCCTATTGTAATGATGTATGGACGTAGGATTCCACGAGTTAATTGAAGGCAACTAAGTTTCGGGAGTAACTATAGTTTTTTGACTGTGTCAAGTATCTTCACGCTCTGGAGTACACAATTGATTTCCTGATTACCTTAATATATTTGTGAATATAAAGAGAGATGATAACAACTGAATGTGTGGACATGCCCAAAATATTGAGTTAGATAATTAACATAAATTTTAAATGTAATTATAAATTTGTTTTTGAGAATTAAGAAAATATAAAGGGTAGTATTTGAGGTGTACTAGAATGACACCATTATTATGTAATGCATGGAGCCAAAAGAGCTCGAAGTTATATAAAACTTACAGTGATGCTTTATGGAAGTAAGACTAAGTAGGAATTGTTGGTTTATGTGGAAACCATATGTTAAATACAATATTTGTTTTATTATATTTGTGATTCCTTGTTCATTTGGAACAAGTAGATGATTATGGGTCAGTAATTAAATTGTTAAAGTGTTTGTAGCGCCATTAATTTTATTAATTAAATGTGTTTAAATAGGAGTTGAGTTTGTTGTTATTTTTGCAAGTGTATCCTCTAATTAATCCAAAATATGTGAGTCACAGAGTGGGGGAACTTACCGCTGCCCCGAAAATTCCGAATTGAGCTACGCTGGTATACTGTGATTGGCATATTTCTTGCTAAAAGGGCACATGGGGGTCGTATAAATAATGTGCTGGATTAATAACTAGAGGAACACTTAAGACGGTCATTTCATGTAAAGTAAAGTAAGGATATGTGTAGCTACAACGTAAAATATTAACTGACCGCATGGGTCCCTAGAAACTCATACCGAGCAGCCCTGTATTATATTATTAACAACCCCCTAGCAAACATTTCATGGCGCCCAACGTGGGGATTAGTTTTCCTAGGGAAAACCCGAGTTTTCTCGAAAAATCAAAATTTTCATTTTTTGAAAAAAAAATGTTTTTTCGAAATTTTGAATTTTAAATACTTCCATAAAGGTTTATGAAATAGAATAAAAGTATCAAAAGGGTACGTTGTAAGTGAATACCCGTACCAAAGTAAAATTTTTAAAGAAATTGGGACACACGGATTCAGAGTATCATCTCTCAAGCATGTACTAGTGTGGTGGCATTAGTGGCCCACTGTATTTTTATATTAGAAAAGATGGTGACGATGATGGAGTTAAAGGAGTGTTTGGATGAACATTTCCAAAAGAATAGGGAGGAGATAATAAAAATAAGTACGCAAAGTACGGAAGATGCAAAAAAAGAGAATAGGGAAGAGAGGCAGGAACTTTTGAACGCTATAAAAGCCGATAGCAAAGAAAAGTGGGAGACCATGAACAATAAATTGGGAACAATAGACAATACATTGAGTCTCCAAAAGGATGAAAATAACAAAGTGTTCGAATCCATAAATGAGAGTTTGAATAAGTTGGATAGCCAACAGACTGAAAATAACCAAAAATTAGGATCCATGAATCAAAGTTTAGAGTCACTAAAAACTGATAGTGCTAACATGGGAACTAAATTAGAAGCTATCGAAGTTAACTGTGTAAAAATGAACGATGAATTGAAGGCTGAGATAGAGGGCAAATTGAATAGTATAAAAACAGAAAATTCAGATCATTTGTCAGCACAATCCAGGGCTTTGGAAGATAAACTAGGAATAATGGAAGGGAAACTTGAAAATAAATTACATTCATTTCAGGAGAAGATGATAGGTGATAATTTTTTGAACAGTCAAGCCATGAACACTAAATTAGAGGCCATGGAGACTAAAATACAAAGTAATATAAATAAGAAATTAGAAGAAACAATGAATAACAAATTTCAAGCTTTTGACACTGATTTTGGGAATAAGTTAAATGAATTAAAAGGGGGAATAAAACAGGGGTCAGATGAACTCCGAGAAAGTATAGAAGGAAACATAGAGTCCAAATTTCAAATATTGGAGAAAACATTTGGGGACAAGTTAAAGGCATTGCAAACTGAGAGTAACACGTTTAATGCAGGATTGAGAACCCAGATAAGTACTATAAAAAAATAGTATAGAATCCAAAAAGGAATGCCAGGATAATTTTAAAATTATAGAGGATAAAATTGGTTCTATGGAAACAGCATGTAAAGAGAATGTAGACGATTGTAAAAATGAACTTGTAACCCAGATCCAAGAGGTGCAGAAAAATTTAGAAGCTCAGATAGAATCGAACAAGAGTATTTGTGAAAAATCTCGGGATGAGATAAAAACAAGTGTCAGTGAGTTAGGAAACCGATTTGAAGGAGTTGAGGAGAAAGTAGGAAATCTTGAGGGAAAGGTTGATAAAATTCAGGATAAAGTGGATAATTTGGAAACTCAGAATCACAAAGATGTACAGGGTATGAGAGATCAGATTAATCAATTTACCGGGCAGGTAGAGGAAAAATTGAGGAACCACGAGGAAACAATAAGTAATAGACTAGGGACTTACGAAGAGCATCTCCTGGAAGAAAGAAAGCAACGAAATAATGAAAATAAAGAAAGTACCCATAAGATAAATGAAATAAGTAAGGGTATTGATGAGGTCCAGGGAACTATCGAAAAATTAGAAGGACGAGTAGGAAAAACTAATAATGAAGTAAAACTGATTAAAGATGACTTATTGAAAGTGTCTAAGAAAACTGAGGAAAAGCTGGAAGGAATTAAGGGAGAGGTGGAGAAGAAGATAAAGGAAATACGAGAAGACCTAGATACCATAGGTGACGTGAAACCAGAAATTATAGACCAACAGGCTAAGATCATTAAGAAAGAGGTAGAAGACCAAATAAATGAATTCAGGGATAGCTTCAGGGATGAGAAATTCCAACTCAAAAAGGTAGAGGAAGATATTAAAAGGAATCAAGAAAGAATTCAGAATGAATTAAGATCCCGATTAGAGAGGACTGAACATAAGAATAGTCAAATAGAAATCCAACTTATGGCTAATGAAGAAAGTGCCCGGAGGGAAAGAAAGTTAGAATTTGAGAATCAGGAGGAGTTTCCAAAGACAGGATGGGTAGATTCTCGTGAACAAGGCACAGATACGGAGAGGGACTTAGGAGGGGAGAGCCCTTATAAGAACCCAGGATATCCGATGGCGATGTCAACCCCGTACATGAATCAGACAAATGGCCAGATAATAAACATTATTAAATCCAATGAGGACAGACCAGTAAAGTTTACGGGTAATAACATGTCTATTACTCCAAAATACTGGCTAAAAGAAGTGGCAGAGTATCTAAACGAAATGAAGGTTCCTCAGGATCGGAGACTGAGAGCTATTGAAAAGCTGTTGGCAGGTGATTGTCTCACCTGGTTCAGAAGCTTCAGATACACCTTTGATACGGTGGAAGGCTTTAGGGAAGCATTTTTAAAACGATATTGGGCAGCAGACGTCCAAGAGAATTTAAGGCTAGATCTGTACTCTAGGAAGTACAGCACCAATGCACCTACTAAATACTCGGAATTTTTTACCGCTCAGCTGTGTAAATTCCGCGAACTGGATATTGCTCCGGCAGAAAACGACCTGTGTGCTGCCATTGCAAGACAGCTTCCGTATGAGATTCAGAGGCTACTAATCTCATCCAAAGCCAGAAGTGCTGTGGAAGTGGAAAGTGTATTACGTCAGTTAGATATGACGACTTCGCACGTAACTCCTCGGCATCAAAGACAGACTGAGCAAGTACACATGGCCAGCAGTCAGGAAACAGGAGAAAAACCAGCGACCAGGAATCAGTCCACCAGCACGGATACTCAAGGACTAGATCGAGAGTATGGGCACCAGGAGCCTAGAAGAATACAGCCATATTACAGGGGAGGATATCGAGGAAGAAATCCTAGAACTACGGGTTATAGGCAACAAGAAAGCCGACCCTATAACAATAACCATCAAAGGCCAGACAACAGAAAGAAATGGGAGAATTATCCCAGAAGGAATGTAAGGCCAGACGATAGGGATGATGAATATCGGGCCGAAATAGAAGAAAGATATCAGGAAAGTCTTCGTTATATGAACGAAAGACCAGATGAACCTGATAGGCAAAAAGTCCGTTGGAGTGAGGCAATTAAGAACAGGAAATCACCCGACCAACTAGACGGAGCTCAAAGCTTGGAATTACAAGCTCAGTTAAAGAATGAGGGAAAAGGGAGCCCTCAGGATAAAAAAAACTCCAAATTTAAATTGTCAAAAGTGGAAACATACCAGGAGCTGGGAGGAGGTAGAAATTGTAAATTGGATAGCTAGACCAGATGAGCTAATTAACGAGGATGTGGAAGGAATCCCACCTGTTAAAAGAGAACTACCTATAATTATGCTTAGGATAGAAGGATTACTGGTCAGAGCATTGATTGATACTGGATCCACAATAAGTCTAATTACACAAACCCTTTTAAATGAATTGGAAACAAGGGGCCGAGTACTAAAGATTCCCACATCAAGTGTAAAGATTAAGGGAATTATCCCTGAAAAATCTTTGACATGTAAATTTCAGGTATACATTGATCTGATCATGGGTAACGCTGAAATTTCGCAGTGCTTTTTGCTGGTAAATCAATTACCGTATAATGTCATATTAGGTATTGATTTTATCCGTGAGAACAAGGTCATCATAGACCTAGCGCAAAACTGCATTAGAGTTCAAAGAGAGGATGTGGACGAGCAAAATATTAACCTACAGGAACAGGATGCGAAAATAGAAGAACAGGTATGGCAGATGGAGGAAGTGAGTGAGGAAGATTATAAGGACATAGAAAGGATATTTGAAGTCCTCAACATAGAACTCGAAGATAATGTGGAAAATGAGTTCGAGACCAACCTGTCAGGAAAAGTGGAGGAAGCTAAAGTCAGCCTTGAAATTAAGGAACAGTTAAAGAAATTATTATTGGATTATAGGGACGTATTTGATTCCAAGCCAGGGAAGATTGAAAATTTTAAATACGCGTTCCAAGTCAATGATTGGGCACCGTTCAAACAAAAACCATACCCGGTTGCGGAAAAACATTACCCACAAACTAAGAAAACACTGCAGGAGATGATGAATGCAGGTGTTATAGAAAAGATGGCGACACCATATGTTAGTCCATTAGTGATTGTGAGTAAACCGGATGGCTCAGTAAGGGTGTGTTTAGATGCCAGAAATTTAAATGCAAAAATAATACCAGAAAATGATTCGGCACCACCCATAAAAGAAATACTGAGGAAGTTCAAAGGCAAGAAGATTTTTACAAATATTGACATGACTTCTTCGTATCATCATCTCGAACTGGAAGAGAAAACCAGCTTGTTGACTGGATTTCAGTTCGACCAACAAACATACTGTTTTAGAAGATGTCCGTTTGGATTGAAGACCGCAGGATCTGCATTAATAAGAGCGCTTGATCGAAACCTGTCAGAGGAAGTGAAAGATTGCACTATCCGATACGTAGATGACATTTTGCTTACCTCGGAGAACATTGAGGAACATTTAGAAAATTTGAAGAAATTATTGGAAGACTTAAGAAGGGCAAATTTTAAAATAAATTTAAAGAAATCGAATTTTTGTCAAAGGCAAGTAACATTTTTAGGGCATGTGATTGATAAGGATGGTGTTAAACCAAATCCATGCAAATTGGAATCGATAAGAGATTTTCCAAGGCCTTTGAAGGTAAAGAACGTTCGCCAGTTTTAGGGATTGATTGGGTTCTTCTCAGGACATTGTCCATCATACACAAAAACTGTTGCACCACTACAGGACCTTCTGAAGAAGTGGAAATGGACGGAGGAAGCAGAAAAAGCATTTGTAGAGGCCAAGGAAATGCTCTTAAATTACGTGAAGCTAGGATATCCTGATTTTAATCAGAGATTTATTATTCAAACAGACGCATCCCAGATTGGAATAGGGGCAATGCTATATCAGGAGAACCCGGAAAACCCTGATAAGAAGAACTATCTAGCTTTCACAAGTAGGAGACTGAAACCACACGAGAAAAATTATACGATCAGCGAGATCGAGCTGTTAGCGATATTGCACGCGTTGCAATATTGGAGGAAGATCGTATATGGGTTTCAGGTCATTCTAAGGACGGATCATAAAGCCTTAACCTTTTTGATGAAGACTGATTTATCCAGTCAAAGGTTGATGCGTTGGGCTTTATACATTCAACAATTTGATGTCAAGATAGAGTACTGCCCAGGAAAAGAAAATATAGTTCCAGACTACTTAAGTAGACAGCCAGAGTCCATAGAAGAGGAAGTAATGGCTATAGATTTGGAAGACAGGGATCAGCGTACTCTTAATGAGTTAAGAAGCATTAGTCAAAGACAACGTGAGGATCCATGGATGAACATGCTCATATCTTTCCTTGAGGGAAGCTTGATAAGAGGAACACCAGCGTACACGGAAGCTGATAAGATAGCTCAAGACTACACGTTTTATAATGGATTGTTATATAAGTTTGTAGACTCTGACCATACAAAATTAAGGATTGTTGTACCTGCAATTTTGCAGAGGAAAATAGTATGGTTAGCCCATGGATCGTTCGGACATATGGGAGTCGACAAAACAGTCTCGATGCTGAAAGAAGCATTTGTATGGCCGAGACTGAGAGAAACTGTAAGGGACACGCTAAAGACATGTGATCTATGTCAAAGGATCAAACCTAATGCATTTCTGATGAGACAGAAGCCTATACCATTGTTGCCCGAAAGGCCCGGCCAAATCATATCTATTGATAATTTTGGACCTTTGCCAAAGGCAAGAAGAGGAAATCGACACATAATGGTGGCTATGGATGTCTTCACTAAAATGGTTGTCCTTGCTCCCATACAGAAGACTAGTACCAAACAGGTGTTAAAACGACTTAAAGAAAAAGTGATACCGATTCTGGGGAAACCTGAGAATTTGTTGTCGGATCACGGCAGTTGTTTCACCAGTGTAGAGTTCAGACAAGAATTAGAAAGACTTGGAATACGTCAGATTTTGTCAAGTATTCGCCATCCTGAGGCAAATCCTGTAGAAAGAGTAATGAGGGAGACGGCCAAGTATTGTAGAATATACTGTGCCGAAGAAAATTGGAAGTGGATAGATATCTTGGATATTATCGAATTTTGTATAAATAATACAATCCATGAATCCACGGGAGAGATACCCATAACGTTACATCGGAATGAGCAACCAGAAAGACCTTGGAGTCTGGTAATTCCTAGGCCAGCAGACGCTCAGCCTGGAAGAGATGTACGTATTAGAAGAGCCTTTGAGCATCTAAAAGCTCAAGCCGACAGGAGGCAAAGAAGAAATAGGCATAAGAGGTATCATCGACCATTATTAGCAGGAGAAATGGTGTTAGTAAAAAGACCAGCCATTTCGGATCCAGGGAACCGCGTGTACAAGAAGTTCCAGAAAATGTACCACGGACCGTATCAAATAATCAGAGATTTGAGGAATAACGCATATAGAATTCGGCACTGTGAAACGGATCACGAAGTGACCATGAATTCAGCAAATTTGAAATTATATTACCCTCCCGAAGATTTCGATGAAGAAAATGAACAAGCCCTGGTTATGGAAACATGTAGAGATGAATCCGCTTTTGACATAAACAAGAATAATAATAATAATAATAATGTTATTGGTTTTACGTCCCTTTTAACTACACTGGCTTTTAGAGACGCCGGGGTGCCGGAATTTTGCCCCGAAGGGGATCTTTAACGTGCCAGTAAATGTACGGACACGGCTCCCTCGCATTTGCGCACCCTCAAATGCCAGCTGACTGCGCCAGGATACGAACCTGCAACTTTGGGCCCAGCAAGCGAGAACGTTACCCATGAGCCACGCAGCCAGCCCAAACAACAAACAAGAATAAGGAAGAGATAGAAAATAGAGCTCAAGCATTCGAGTGCGAATGCGAATTGGAGAAATTATATTGGGAAATTAAAGAAATAATTGAATTTATTGAAGAAGAAAATTCCAATTTAAGAAAAGAAAATGATGAAATAAGGAAACGGGTAGGGATAGACCAAACCCGTAAGGAAGAATGAGGTTCTGGGGACTTAAAGTCCAGACAAATAAAGAAAGAAAGAAAGGGTAGGGACAGAGCATACCCGACCTACACAATTACCGGATACGACTTTAAAGAAGTAAAAACAACGGAAGGTACGGACAACGTTATGATGGCTTCGACGAATAAAGAAATACAAATTTAATTGAAATAAATTTCCTCAAAAATTTTTCGAAAAATTATTTACCTAAGGAGGGGAGAGATGAACCCATGTGCCATCAGGTCCATGGATGGTCGAATCCATGCATTTGAGGAAGAAATCAAAGAAGCATATAGTTTCTAATGTAAGTTAAAGACAGATCCAGCTAGGAGGCCAGTATAAGGTTGTGCAACTAACGAGGACCAGGTGTTCGAGAGGATGATATCATCCCTCTTGACATTCAGAAGGGAGCGAGTCACGAGTATTAATAACCGAGTGGAAATTTCCCAGGATTAGACAAGGAGGCCTGAATCGGAATTCGAGCTGACGTTGCTGGAAAATGACAACACCGCTTATGCGCCAGAAGAGGAATAATTAAATTTAACCCATTTACAAGTATAATAATGAGTAAACAAGTACAGTACAGTGAATCATTTTGAATGAGAGATTTTTCAGTAAAGAGAAACCATTTAATAATTGCGCAGGAGAAAACTGCCAACGCAAGACGACGTCATTGGGGAATTACCGAAGCCTGTGTGGAGGGGAGAAAGCAAAAGAAAGGCAACACCCACACAATTGAGGACGAGAAATTAATTAATATCTCCGAATTGCACGATCGATTCTTAGGGGCAATAAGATTATTTGACATTGAGAAGACGAGCGTTCGGAAGGTATAATTTTTATATTTGTGGCACCATTATTTTAAAAGTTGGCCACAGAAAAGGCTAGAGTCTTATTTTTTTTTTGTAGTGAAATAGTATAAAGCTTCGGGCTTCACCAAGCCAATCATGCAGTATCGAACAGCCCGAGGGGGCATAATCACGCATCACGCAGTACAAATCCGTCCAGGGGGGCGTGACGCTGGATCATCAGCACATGCAGTTTCAAACGGCCTGAGGGCACGTCACTAGGCTACATCATCACAGCACATCAGTATTCAAACAGCCGTGTGGGGCGTAACTCTGCGTCTCATCGAAGACAGTTACCAGTACTCCTTGAGGGGAGAAACGCTGTGTTACACCGCAGAAGTAATATCCGATAGCCATAGGCATCGCAGTATTAACGACTTGCTTGCCTCCATAAGGAGTGGTCAAGAAGAAATTTAAAGTATCGCCGTATTGAAAGAGTAGGAAAATCCTAGTTACAGGATTTAGGCCCGACTGTATACAAGTTATAGTGAAAGTTCGTAAGATATAGTCAGAGCAGGCCGCGAATGTCGGATTTAAAGGCGATAGGTCGTTAAATAGACGGACGAATAGATCATAACGTACGGAAGTACCTTACCAGAAAGATAAACTGTTATTTAAATTAAAGAACCCAAAAAGGGAAGAACAGAATAAGGTTCGGAACGTACATCAGAAACGTAGGATTGCTAGAACCGATCAAATAAAGAAGCAAGGAGACTATAAACATTATCTCCAGAAAGTAGGCGAACTATTCTAAAAGTACTAGACTCGAGAAGTACTAGCTGCTATAAACTAAATCTATAGGTCTTTGAGGAGACTTCGATCCGAATAGACTTTCGCTAGGATCGATAAACAGATCTACAAAGAAGCCGTTCAAGCTAGATAAATAGCCGGTCATCCAGGATAGGAGTAGAAGAATTTGGACTCCAGGGAACAGTAGATGTTTCGAGACTTTCGTATTCTGCAGGATAGGAAGCCGACATCGAATAAATTTCACCCTTGGAAACGGGAAATTAAGAAGGTCACGTGTGATAGGCTCAGAAATACGGCCTAGTGATCAAGAATTGTGAAGTGTAAATTTATCAAGATTGTGTGTTAAATTAATATTTTTAGTGTTTATTATGTGTTCAAAAGGGACACATCAGTGTATAAAAATGTCGTCAATGTTAAATGTCTTAAATATATGTCAAGTAGTGTTTATACATAAGATGAATTCCTTTAATATGGAGTAAAAAATTCAAAGTGGGCCCAAAATGAAGCACCGCACAAGAATAAAGATCATGGGACGATCTTAAAAACATGTGAGTACTGAATTTCATTCTATTTTGGTGTCAGAAATTGGTTGTGTACAAATCCACCGGAGTTTTTGAGTAAAAGGGATGTGTTTTAATAAATAAATACTGAATAAACAAGAACGCGGTCTGAACAATAATAGAAATTTGAGAAATTATAAATAATTATGTAAAGAATAAATCCCGTAGAGGAAATAAGTGAATAAAATGTTAATGTATTTAACAAATGTCATAAGAGCAAGCGAAATATCAATGATTATCATGAAAGATATTCAAATAAAGTAAAGTTGAGATATGAAAGAAATAGCTTTTGAGCTTGTGTAAAGAATAAAGATAATAATAATAACTAAATATGGAAATATTAAATAAAGATCAAATAAATTGATGTGAACATAAGAGCGTTAAATCCTTAACATATGTGTAAGATATGATGTTCAATGGAATATTTTAAAAAAGGGAGCGATTTATCGGCAACGGAAAAGATTAATATGAGAATTAAAATAATATGAATTGTTACTAATGAGATTTATCAGTTCTTGGGAAGACAATTCGGCTTAAAATAATGCATAGCGCAAAAGAGCGCAAATAATATTAAAATGTCACGCTAGGAACGCGTAGAGGTTAAAATACTTGGTAAATTACTTATGGAGGGTAGTTGATTGCTGTGAATTGATAATTGTATAAGTCCTCTATTTGTGACGTAGTATCACGAGGCATTGTGTATGTATTTGAAAGGGAGCTAAAATATGGTATTATTGAGCGTATGTCATATGGGCCACGGCCGACTTTAAATCGCATTTTGTATAAGTCCTCTGTAAGGGAATGGTTCCCGAGGCATGTGAAAAGATTCGAACGCAGAATCTTCTTATGATAAAAGCCCCTTAATTCTTCGTCGTTGAATGTGTATTAATCTTCCCAATCAATGAGGACCCTCTCATAATTAATAAATGCCAAGGTTACGAAGGTGGTCTTTGAACCAAAGAATAGTTGTTTGAATGAGTACGGTACAGTGAAAGCCCGGTCTCTCCCCAGAACTGAATATAATGTGAAGGTTTGTTTTGAAAGCCTTGGAAATAAGCTACTAACGTGGGTTAGACAGGAAGTCGCCGTCACCCTCCGTGTCATAAATCGCGCCCGAGTAGAAGGGTCTAGCTCTCTTAGAACGAGAGGGGCCAGAAACCGTCTCGTAAGATGTTGTAAAGAGAAATGAATACACCAGGAGTGTTTAAAGTTGTTAATGACCCGGGCGTTGAACCGAGGTCCTTGTAGATTGATATTTTCGTTTGCCTGTTCAGATCGTAGTTTCTTATATGATAATGGTCTTATAAGACATAAGAGATAAATAACAATCCCTATTGTAATGATGTATGGACGTAGGATTCCACGAGTTAATTGAAGGCAACTAAGTTTCGGGAGTAACTATAGTTTTTTGACTGTGTCAAGTATCTTCACGCTCTGGAGTACACAATTGATTTCCTGATTACCTTAATATATTTGTGAATATAAAGAGAGATGATAACAACTGAATGTGTGGACATGCCCAAAATATTGAGTTAGATAATTAACATAAATTTTAAATGTAATTATAAATTTGTTTTTGAGAATTAAGAAAATATAAAGGGTAGTATTTGAGGTGTACTAGAATGACACCATTATTATGTAATGCATGGAGCCAAAAGAGCTCGAAGTTATATAAAACTTACAGTGATGCTTTATGGAAGTAAGACTAAGTAGGAATTGTTGGTTTATGTGGAAACCATATGTTAAATACAATATTTGTTTTATTATATTTGTGATTCCTTGTTCATTTGGAACAAGTAGATGATTATGGGTCAGTAATTAAATTGTTAAAGTGTTTGTAGCGCCATTAATTTTATTAATTAAATGTGTTTAAATAGGAGTTGAGTTTGTTGTTATTTTTGCAAGTGTATCCTCTAATTAATCCAAAATATGTGAGTCACAGAGTGGGGGAACTTACCGCTGCCCCGAAAATTCCGAATTGAGCTACGCTGGTATACTGTGATTGGCATATTTCTTGCTAAAAGGGCACAATACTTCGAATTTGCTAGAATATGGAGTGACCATATGATATGGCAGGCATCATTATACGAAATTCTCACCATTGGTTGGCTTTATTAAGCAGATGTTTGGTCTTTTAGACATTTTTCCAGCTAGGATATTTTTCATAAATAGTTTTTTTTGTGTAACGAGTATTTCGAACTCGTGATCTGCAATTGATTATCTAAAATTACTTCGTCAGTTCATTGCATACTAGCGAGTGTGTATTATTCATCAGTAGGGATTTTTTCCATTGGATTGTTTGGAGATATTAAGAAGTTATTCACTTTAGTGAATGAACATCGCTTTTATATGACAACTAGAAACTTGTTGATTCCTATCTGGTACATTCACTCATATAGTCTACGAGATGGGGTCTTTCGTATTTATACGATTGTATGGTGGTACTCATCTTACCCATCGTTCAGGGCAATATCATCCAAGTCGACGGGGCGAGGTCTTTCGTATTTATACGACTGTACGGTGGTTACACATCTTACTCGCCATTGAGGGACTCATTTTTATCATCCGAGTGTACACGAGATTGTAAGTGAATCAAACAAGGAACTACTAGTCACATATCAGTCGAAATTTTGTTAAATAAAGTGACGATAAATGTCAACATGATTGCAATTAGTAATTCTTGTTTGCCAATCCAATATTTTGTTGCTATACTCTTTTGAGAGTAATTTCAGTTTAACAGCTGTTACAGCTGGTGCTTTTGATGAGTTTTATAATTGTGTTTGATACCTTTGAGAAGGATTTAAAGTAATTGAATCTTATAAGATGAATCATTAATGGTTAGATTTATTTTAAGGCAGATCAGTATTACAGATTTTGATATGAGAGATTATAGCACATTGGTGTTTTTCTGTGATGTGAGTTATGAAAATTGTAAGAGAATTTATGCTATTTGAAAGCAGATCCTAAATTACTGAAGTAATATTTTTCCAATTGTTTAAGAAGTTGTCTAGATGTGATCAGAGTAATTACAGTTATTGGAGATTGTGTGCGTTGAAGCCAGTTATATATTTTTTGTAGATCATGCAACATGGTTAAGTGGAGTTTGTGGTAGGCATTTTGTGGAAGATGCCAAGTGATAGTTGCAACGTTGATAATGTATTTTGAGGCAGACATGAGGTCGTCGTACCCAGTCTAGCGTAATTGTTGAGATTCATGCTGTATGTGCTGAATATTTATGGAGTTTTGTGGAATAATTGTTGTATTCAAATGTGATATTTGAAGTATTGAGGAAATGTAATGTCGTAGTGGATAATTAGATCCAACGTGATGTCGTGGAGGCAATAATATTTTTGGCATGATAATTAAATACGAGATATAACTTGGAAGTGATAAAACTGTAAGACAACGTTCTATAAACCATATTAAACAATTTGTTAGGAAATTAAACAAATAAATGAAGTTGATAATACAAGATTTTCTGAAAATAATAATTAATGAAATAATAATCTGAGATTTAAGCATATTAATGATCTGACCTAATGAAATAAAAATCAGAATGACTAAATGAAATAATGAAAAACTATATAACCAGAAGATTGAAATTTAAATAAGTTGATAAATTAAATTTTGGAATAAATCAATGAATTAAATAAATGGATGAATTAAAGATTGGAGAGATAAACTGATTTAAATAAATTAATAGACGATTGTAATGACGATGAATAACTGAATTAGAAGGTGATAATTAACTAAAGAAGCTGATGATTAATGAATTTACATGGAATTAAAAAAATTTAATTGAGAGATAATTTGAAGGAATTGCAACGTGAGTTGAGAATTTAAATAATGTAATGGTGATGAATTAACGATTCTGACAGGAATATGTAGAATTTTGAAGTGAGAATTAATGTGAGGAATGTTTAATTTTGATGATGACGATAACGATGACCAATGAGCCATGAATTTTCTGTAATTCACAGATAAGCAATTGTGAATGACAATGTAAATAGTGTAAATTAATTATTCAATGTTTAGGAGCATTTGACTAACATGTTCAACAGTTAAATTATGCCATGCAAACCATAAATTACGTGATGTTTAATATATGTGATTATAATATGTGTATGTTTAGACAGATTAATAACTTTTTTAAATCCACATTGATGATGTTAAATTAAAGAGAAATTAGGTCTCAGGTTTCACAAATGTCAGTGACGAAAGACATAGTGCTACAGTGATCCTGAGAACCCAAGAGAACTTTAGAGATTTTTCTTGTTATGTGGATAAAAATATTTTGGATTAGAAAAGAGATGGTTCGATTTTTGGACAATGACAATTTAACGTTGGCATTCGACCATACTCTTAGGTAGGAGTTATATTTAAAATGTCTGTCTGACTATCAAAGTAAAATAAATTTGTTTTTATCTTACTTGTGATCTGATGATGGTGTGATGTTCCTTTTCTTTCCTTGTCTTGAGTAAGGCTTATCCGGAAAGGAAGTGGTTTGCTAGGAATTCAGTTGATGGCGCCCATTTATATTTGCATTATTTCTATTAAACTTAAGCCCGTAACGACCCTAGAGATACTTTGTCTCGTGATACCCACTGCTTTTTCGATAACTCAGCTGAATTTCCGACACATTCCTTATTTGACTAGAGGTTCATTTAACTCCGCTCTGTCCTGGAACTCCAGGAATGCGATGTTATAGCAGATGGGTCATCGCATCCCCGGGACGAACGGGTACACTACCAATCGCGCCTACTATCAATCGCGTCTACTAATAGCGCCTACTATCAATCGCGTCTACTACCAATCGCACCTACTATCAATCGCACCTACTAATCGCGCCTACTAATCGCGCCTACTATCAATCGCGCCTACTAATAGCGCCTGCTACCAATCGCGCCTACTATCAATCGCGTCTACTAATAGCGCCTACTATTAATCGCGTCTACTACCAATCGCACCTACTATCAATCGCGCCTACTAATCGCGCCTACTATCAATCGCGCCTACTAATAGCGCCTGCTACCAATCGCGCATACTATCAATCGCGCCTACTATCAAAAGCGCCTACTATCAATTACGTCCACTACCAATCGCGCCTACTATCAATCGCGTCTACTAATAGCGCCTACTATCAATCGCGCCAAAAGGAAAGTTAATAATGAATGGACATGAACATTGAAAAGGATTGAGGAAATGGTATTTCTTTGTATTCTATTTTGTAAAGCCATATATGTTGTGAAATAAAAACAAGGTTTACAAGATCACAATGTCTTTTAATTTTAAAATGGTGATAGCCATTTCTTTATTTTCATTTTTTCATACATGAATATTTACAATTTCCACTTTTCATTTTTTTACATTCTCTTTGTTTAGTTTACACATTCTGTACATTTTTGTTGTTGTGAAATAAAAACAAGGTTTACCAGATCACAATGTCTTTTAATTTTAAAATGGTGATAACTATTTCACTTTTTCACACATGGATATTTACAATTTCCACTTTACATTTTTACATTTCCCTTGTTTAGTTCACACATTCTGTACATTTAAAAAAAATTCGTAATATACAAAAGCAAACATTTTACACTAAAATGTATTACTTATCTTATTTTTACTAAACTACTGTAGCCTAACATTATACATTCTACTTACAGTTTTTACAAAAAATAGTACAATATAAAACACACTACAAATATTACAATATAGTGATCATTAGACTTAAGTAAAGTAATAGTCGTCAATGCGACTGTTTCCCCAAGCAAGAGTATTAAATGTGTTGGGTATAATGAATCGTTTGTTGTCTTCATTACTTAAAGCAACTTTGTTCAACAAATTGGTATGTAGCTGATGATTTTTACTTCTAAATACACACATTTTCTTATATAATACAGGTGGGTTACTAACTATACAGTTTTTATAATCACTTATATCTAACTCTTTACTAACAACATTCTTTTTCACTCCTTTTAATTTTTTTACTACTACATCATCAATTGTCATATAGCTGTATGATTTAGATTTTGTGCCTACAAAGGTGTCCATAATAACACCAGCACATTCATCCTTAAATTTCCCAAGAACCTTTTTGTTTACTAGAGGTAAATGGTAAATATTATCCTTGGGGTAGTCACTTGTATCAAACCTATTTAGCTCAGTTTTGATATCCTCGTAAAAATCATCAGTTTTAAACTCATAAATAAAAGAATCTGTGTCTGTGTAGAGTAATTTAGCATTATCAAGATAGTTTTTCTTTACATAATCATAGTGAAATTCATACATAAGTGTTTTTGACAATTCCAGAATGGTGTAACCCACATATATGGGTTTGTTGTAAGTTACTTTAAGACGATTCATTTGTATTACAACTAAATCCTCATGAATAATTGAACAGCTATGAAAGTTAGGCTTGCTTATTAAGTTGCTCGCACCATACCTTTTACCATCATTCTCCCACTTTGTTATCAGCTTTACATCAACTCGTTTATCAACATTCTCCATAGTCTTTCCAAAAACACTATTATTCATGAGTTTATAAAAATCTTTTTCAAACGCGTTTGTTGACTGTGTTCTTAAATTATTGTTTAGATCAATATACGGTTTGAGCCATGCTGACTGATGAAATTGTAATACGCGATGAATTTTAGTTAATTTCAATCCATGCTGTAGACACTGTTTCAAGTTTTGATAATGTATTACATATTTACATTTATCATTTACATTAGCAATTAACATTTTTGTTCGTGATGTGATGTATGGAGATTTCATATTCTCAGGACAAAATGGTAAATCATTATGATCATCATGTAACTCTTTAGGGTACTCAAGATTTACCTCTAAAATATATCCTTTATCATCGTTATCATTAAGAGTGTCAACATGTAAGACATCAATTTCAGGTTGTGTCAGCCAGCGAAAATCTTTCAGTGGTAGATATTGACTCATAGCCCAACCATATTGGTTATTTGCATCGAGGTAGACAATATACTTTGACTCTTCACAAGGGTTGTAGCTAGGCATGTATTTATTATTCGCTTTAGAATACCGTCCACTATATTGACTTAATCCACCTCGAATTGATGATTTTATAAAATTGATCATGTCTATATCAGTCATTAATTCTAAATTTACTTTCGTCTTTTTCAACATTGAACTGAAACTTAACCCAAGAGCTGTGAAATACTGACAAGGATCAAGGTCATAAGTTTTAATACAAACATTCCGAAAATTTTCAAAAACATCTGCTAATAACAACACATCTGTCTTCAAATATATGTCTGAAAATTCTCCTAAAGTTTGAATGTTAAACTGTGCCCATACACGTTGTGCATGTAAATATTCCTGATCACTGATATGACTTGTGTTTAAGGAACTGTAAAATGCATCTTTCGGTGGTAAAGAACACTCCTCAAGACGTTCCACACAGTTAATATATTCGTAAGGGAATATACCCTTTTGACAAATCAAATTAAAATCATCTTCTTTAGGAAAGACACGTTGAATTTCATGAAACTGATCTGATTTTAAATTACTAGCCAGCTTATCAAGACTACTCGGCATAAAGCGGAATGAATCTAAAAATCGCAGTTTATTGGTTTTCTTATTGTCAGTTTTGATGTATTTTGTGAACGATATGTATTGTTCCTTATTATTTGCAATCACATCAATTTTCACATCTGAAGCTCCAAATTCTTTAACGATAAAGTGGTTATCGTATTTGCTACCGTTATGTAGAATGACCGGAATGAATTTACTTACTCTATAATTTAAATTACATTCTTGATGAGCAGCACCACGATATTGTCCTGTTAAATGGTCATGATCGCGAACCCTGTCTGTATATAAACATTCACCACATATAAAACAATTAGTTTCAGTTTCAAAATTCATTTGCTCTAATAAAGTTAGTGGTTCCATTGGAATGATCGTATTTAAAATAGAGGATATACGGATGGCATCTTTCTCAAGCCTATCCATAAAAACTTTAGGTGCAACAGGTCCTCTATAGAGCTCAAACTTATTTATAGAGTCATCATAACTACATTTAATATAATATGCAAAGCTAAAAGGTTCATGAATGTGAGTAGTGTTGGTAAAAGGTTGGGCTGGATTCGATGAACATGTATTAAATGGTTTTAGCAAAGCCTCGACGTCAGCATATATAACAAATGGTACTCGAAGCTGTTTCTCATAATCCTTAAATTTTAGAATGTTATTTTTAGGAGTCGGTAATATCGTACGAACATGATTACACCCCCATTTTTGATGTTGAGTTAGTTGGTCCTCTTTTCTGAAATATAGCAAACAGCCATCACACAACCACTTCTTATGTTCTCTTTTTGTTATCTGACTACCAACAAGTCTACTTAAATGTTTTATCCAACAATAGTGAGCATTTTCACCTTCGGTTATGTATAGTAAATTTACATGAGCATCCTTTTTTTCCTGAGTATAATATAGAGGACCAACTATACTCTTAGTTTCAATTCCATAAACATTAATACTTACATTGTTCAGCTCTTCAAAACGTTGAATGTCTTTTATCGCCATAGGAAATTCTATTTCTTTTAAATCTAACACTGAAGAATAGTGAGGATATGATGACGTTCTCTTTTCATTCATCGCTGCTGGATGGAGAGCTGAGGTTACAGCCCATGCAAAGCATGCGTCATCATTATTCATAACGTTTACACAAGCATTCTTACGTTTAATCCATGCAGGTAAATCAATGTATGATGATGCTCGAAGGGGATTATATTTATTCAGGTTGGTTTCTAAATAAAGTACTTCAACCAACGCCCAGCCTGACTCCCTTTCCTGGAACTCTTCACTCTTCACGATGATTGCACTTGAAATATTTTGATATATATCACTAATATTAGTTGATTCGCTAACAATTATGTTTTTTGTATTAAAAGATTTGATATCTGTAATTTCACCTTCGCTCCCAGTTTTTACATAGACGCCAAAAAGTTCAAAATTCATTTTAATTGTTTTATGCTCTAATTAAAAAATATTTTCTACTAAGCCAAACACAGTAGGTTGAACATTTTTTAAAAATGATTCAATACTTTGAGTTTTTTCTTTACTGTAAAGTCTATAACTAGCAATTCGACTTTTAAATGCACTACCAATTTGTTGAATATTTCCAGAATTTCTTTCATGACAAGCGTTATTTTTATGTTGAATACTGCGTAAATGTCCATGAATGAATGAAGAAGGTATATCAATATTACAAACATCACAATAGGTTATTGAAGGTTCACCATTCTTTTTTCTTTTTGTTGCACAACTATTTTCATAATCTTGAGAACGTTTACGCTTTTGAGCATCACATTTGTTTCAAGGTTCCGTGCTAGTTGATGGTTTTACAGTTTTTAATTCCTGTTGTTCCCCATGCACTTCAACCATGTGGGATTGATATCGCTTTACAGCAGAAAAACCAAGATCACAAACTGAACATGAAAAAGGTGCTGAACTGACATGCATTAAATTTACATGCCGTCCAAGACTATCTTGTCTGTTAAATGTGGTAGCACAATGACTGCACACAAACATTTTAATGTCATGTTTAGCATTTGCGTGTCGTTGAAGGTTGTCAGGTCTTGAGAACTGTTTCTTACAGTCACCACACTTGAACATGGTGATTACTTTCCAAGATATCTATAAAAGAAAGAAATCATCAATGTTAATAAAAGATAAAACAAAAAGTACAATATAAATAGTTTAATTATATTCCAGTCAATGGTTATAGCAGGGTATTTAAATCGATCTGTGAACTCCTAGCAAGTCTAACTTTATGTAGTTCTAACTGGGGGTTACTATATACCACTGCCACTGACACCTAGCGGTGAACATTGGAACATGATAGAGTGGTAGAAACCAGCGGTCGTCAGTTAAGTGAGCTAAGTGTGGCGTCATAGCCAGTCTTAAAACAAGTCTAAACTTGTAGAACATGTCACGTGATAGAAACCAGCGATCACCAGTTAAGTGAGCTAAGTGTGACGTCATAGCCAGTCTTAAAACAAGTCTAAACTTGTAGAACATGTCACGTGATAAAAACCAGCGATCGCCAGTTAAGTGAGCTAAGTGTAATGTCATAGCCAGTCTTAAAACAAGTTTAAACTTGTAAAACATGTCACATGACAAGGTTAAGTTAGGTAAAGTTAAGTGAACTGAGGTTAAGTCTTTAAATATTCCCTCTGTCACTGACACCTAGCAATGAACATTCAAACTTAATAGAGCGGTAATCAAAATCTAACCTACAAAATTAGCTTTACACACCATGGTCAAGTAGTTCCAACTTTTGACTGTCAAATATACCATTTTCACTAACATGTAGTGGTGAACATTGGAAAATATCACTCTAACTGTTTAAAAGTTATTAGAGGGGGCACTTACCTTTTTATAATTGATCAACTACTGTCACTGAATGAACATATTGAAGGAATTTGGTAACCTACAGGTACCCAATTATCTGTAAACAAATCAATCAATCAATCAATCAATACATTCCAATCAATAACTTCAACATCAATTAGTAATAAAAGACTACAATCCATTAATAATAAGTACTTACCTTGCAAAATAATTTAATGATTTTCTACCAAAACGGCTTTTTTTTACAACTCTTGAGCAGTAATAGAGCACTGTTCACTCAAAGCGAGTAATACAGACTGACAGTAGGGAGATATATGACACCCCTCTTATATAAACTCTCATCGCTCGTGTCAGCAGTTTTTTGCAGATCATTGCAATTCCTTTCCCAATACAGTTGAGAGTCCAAAGTACACTAGGAACACCTGTGTGGTATCCAATGACTGCTGACTTTGCATGATCATCACCCATTGTCTTAATCAACATATGGGGTTTCAAATTACTGCAGCGTCAGTCATAGCAACAGCAGTGTGCGCTCTCTGGTATGTCAACAACATGACACCGGAAGGAACACCTGTGTAATATCCAATAACTGCTAACATTGCATGATCATCATCCATTGTCTTAATGAACACTTGCGGTTTCAAATTACTGCAGTGTTAGTCATAGCAACAGATCTGCGCGCTCTCTGCCATGTCTGTAATATGACACAGGAAGTAACAAGACGTCTTACTGAACGTGTCATTTCTTAAGTTTTAACATCTTAAGAACATGTATTATTTTCTTTCAACTACAAATGACTCGTTAGAACACATCCATCCACCAAGTTAGATCCTTGTATGTTCACATGTATTTCGTCACTTTCCTTTCATATCGTTATTCCATTATAGTAGTGGTGAACAACGTCAATTCAACACACACAAAATGTAGTTAGACCCTTTGACATAATTTAAATAAATTCATGGGCTCGTCCGTAGGAACCAGGCCAAAGGGATCAGTCCAAAGGGACAAGGACTCGTCCACAAGGACCTGTCCACAAGGACTCGTCCACACAGACTCGTCCACAATGACCTGTCAACAATGACCTGTCCACAAGGACTTGTCCACAAGGACTCGTCCACAAGGACTCGACAACAATGACCCCGCCAACAATGACCCGTCAACAATAACCCATCTATAGGGATCCGCTCCCCCACCCTCTTACAAAAGCCATGAGTGGGCATGCTAATTCATAGTGGCTTTCCACCAAACATATGCATTTTATGTGGAACAACGTTTAAATCCATATCGGCATTCAAACTCTCACATGTTGCAATTGGTAACAGAGATTCTCTAAAAAAATTACAATTTCACCCCCTAGTAGGGGTAGGTTTTATTTTTGGGGTTGAAATATGTCGTCCATTGGAAAAGGGGTGTCAGCCCGAGTTCAATGACACCTCATTCGTCAAAATCCGACCGCGGGTTCGGGAGTTATCGGGCTGCCGCCATCTTGTGTGGAGGGTGTGGAGGTGGAGGCTGCGGAACCGGCCAAAACACACTACTCAAGATGATTCTAAGCCTGCTGATAAGTCCAATGTTTAAGTACATCTAACATCTATACTATCAATTGGATTTTAACCAAATTTCGTACGTGCTTTGTGTACTATAACAGATATGACTATGCTTATACTTGAGAGCCATTAGGGCTGCCAACTGTTAATAAATGCTCACTCTCTTTATCCTAATACCAATATATCAGAAAGTATGCAAGCCAACAGCTCTAAATTTTGCGCACGTATAGTTGCTGAAATTTTAGATTATTTTGGAGTAACTAATGCACATCAGTGCTGCCAACATAAATCTAAGCCTGTTGATAGGGCCAATCTTTAAATGCATATTACTTCTATAATTATAAATGGATTTTATCCAAAATTGGCGCTACAAAATATAGGAATAATTCAGATTAATTCTGAGCACGCATTCTTAACGTTGTTACCAATATGATTTTACTCGCACTGATACATCCAATATTTCACAGCAAGCAACGTCCATACTATCCATTGGACTTCAACCAAATTGTGTATGTGCATTCTGTACCTTAAGATATGGAACTAAGATTATATTCAGAGTCACCAAGGCTGCCAACTGTACAGCTGTATTGGAATACATTACTTCAGATATATTCCAATCTAAATAGAAAAGTTTGTATTACCAACTTAATCTCGTCATTATTCTAGATAGGTCTATGTAGATTAATCATTGGTATGAATCTTAAATATAAAGAAATTAGGCTCTTTAGATCGTCACGGAACTACTAGATTTTATTGTTAATAATATTATTATTATTTTACTGTGGAACAAACAGTGCTGTGAAAATTATATTAGTTTCACGAATAGTACAAATATTCATGGTTTTGATTGGGAGAGTACAAATACGAATGATAAAATAGAATGATTTTTCCCTACCAATATCCATTATTAACATGGCCCCCCTAGATCATGCGAGTAAATCGAAGTTGAAAAGTTACATCACACAGTAGTGTTGACACAACGAAATAATTCAAAAAGAATAAAAATTCTGGCCATACAGCGTCTCGAACCCAGGACCCATTAGATACCAAGTTTAAGCTTTAGCACTCGTACACTTTTCACGTACTATGAAGGTTCACAGCTTCATCCATATGGCTAAATGTCGAATGATTTCAGTTAAATCTTAAATACTGACAGAAATGCGTTTAATCAGTCAGTGCTTTTTCCTGTATTCAACGTAACGGAACTAAATGACTGATTTGCATTAATAAAGCCAATGAACTGCGAATATTACTCTCCATCCACAAGTTGCCTCCATCTTTGATTTCTTGCAGCTGAGCCAATAAGAACTCGTAATGCAGGTACGAATAACGTCATTCAAGCCTATACCGGAATTGTGCTTGTATTCAAGCTTTAACGTTACGATCTGTACCATTTGTACGCTGATGGCCAATGATTGCGGTACAACACATGTGATATGTCCATAAGCAGCGGGTACTGATCAGCACAGTATAGAAGCACCTAAGATTGGATGTTATACAGTCATCATTCTCTACGGCTTTTCCCAATTAATGGGGGTCGCCGGAGCCAACCCGGCTCATTATGGTTTTGGCCGGGGATTTAAGACCGGATGCCCTTCCTGACGCCACGTGATTTTTCAGGTGAAAATTCCACCCCGCTGTCACCGGGATTCGAACCCCGGCCGTCCGGGTGAAAGACGAGCAGCTAAGCCACTACGCCATCACGCTCCCTTTTGGATGTTATACAGTAGCTATCGTATATTCTACGTGCTATTTTTAGCTTACTTTTCACTTTTTTTTAAATGAGGATGAGATAGACTTATGGCATCGATCCAGGCAAATGTCTGTCTGTCTGTCTGTCTTTCTTTGTGGGTCTCCCCCTATCAACTCCTAAAAGGCTGCAGTTATCGAAACCAAATTTGGTATAAGGAAATATCTATATCTGAATATCTCACGGCCATAATTGAAAATGATTTCAGAGCTACCAACTGCTAAAATTCACAATTCACTTTTAAGCTCTATGTTGGATATCTCAGACGTTATGCATGCGAACTTTTCCAAAATTTGCACACACAGAGATAATAACATTCCAGATACATTTTAAGGAGCCCATATATGACAGTGTTGCCAAGATGATTCTAAGCCTGCTGATAAGCCCAATGTTTAAGTACATCTAACATCTATACTATCAATTGGATTTTAACCAAATTTCGTACGTGCTATGTGTACTATAACAGATATGACTATGCTTATACTTCAGAGCCATTAGGGCTGCCAACTCTTAATAAATGCACATTCTCTTTATCCTAATACCAATATATCAGAAAGTATGCAGGCCAGCAACATCTCCAAATTTTGCGCATGTATATTTGCTGAAATTTTAGATCAATTTGGAGTAACTAATGCACGTCAGTGCTGCCAAAATAATTCTAAGCCTATGATAGGGCCAATTTTTCAATGCCTGTAGCTTCTATACTAATACATGGATTTGATCCAAAATTGGCACTATAAAATATAGTAATAATTCAGATTAATTCTGAGCACGCATTCTTGACGTTTTTGCCAATATGATTTTACTCGCACTGATACATCCAATATTTCACAGCATGCAATGTCCTACTATCCATTGGACTTAACCAAATTTTGTATGTACATTCTGTATCTTAAGATATGGAATTAAGAATATATTCAGAGTCACCAAGGCTGCCAACTGTAGAGCTGTATTGGAATACATTACTTCAGACATATTTCAATTGAAATAGAAATGTTTATTATTACCAACCTAAGTTCGTCATTATTCTCGATAGGCCCATCGTATATAGATTAACTTAATCTTTGGCTTGAATCTTAAATTTTATGGAAAAGTAGGCTTTTTAGTCGGTCACGGAGCTACTTGCTTGTCACCTGGCAGCTCTACGAATCCGAATTAATTTATAGTTAACTTTCTATTCGTACACTAGAAGGAGAATACCGTTATTGAAATTTGGATCCTAGTACGAGGCTAATAACGTTATTCAACCCGGGACCCATACAACAGAACACGAAGTTAATAACGTTATTCGACCTGCGAAGCATGCAGCATAACACAATGCTATCCGGTCTTGTGAATAACGTTATTTGATGTTCGGATTGAGTGGTAGTTATTCGCGACGTGTTACAGCACGAATAACGTTATTCGACCTGCGAGGCATGCAGCATAACACAATGCTATCCGGTCTTGT